>JAHZNI010003464.1:0-15269 GCA_027744415.1 Seira ritae | reverse complement strand
ATTGCTTTGCTACCAAAATACTGCCTTATTGAAGTGAAGTATTTCTTTTTTTTGCTTGCCTCTGTGATGTGATGTGGAGTAAAAGTGTATGACCAATTCTAATTCTTCGATAACTGCAACCCATCACACTTTTACATCCCAATCCCATACAACTAAAGTCCTATTACAGAGAGCAAGATTACCACCATCACTATTACCACCACACCAGCAGCAGAAGCAAACACACAGGAGGAGTATAAAGCAGAAGCAGCTTTTCACAATCAGAATCATAACCAAAAAGAAGAAAAAAGCCTTTACCTATGGTGGTGGTGGTGGTGATTGTGATGATGATGATGCACTCACTCACTCTCTTTACTACTGCTTTTTTAGACAACATGATATTATTACTGGGGTATGTAAAATATGACTAAGATCTTATTAACTTTCCTACATGTAAAAGTACAAGTAAGAAGAGCACTCTGTCTGTGTACAATTAGTAGTTGGTCGTCCGTCATTCCTGAATTGAAAAGTAGTTTTGCTGATCTCTATTTGAGCTATTAGAATTCTTTTTCTTGTATGATATACATACGACGACGATTATTTGCCTATTACATTTTTAAGTAGGGATGAATGTATAATCGATGTAGATAATAATTTTTTTCGCTGTGAAGAAGACAAAAAAAAGTACAAGGGAATCATGGAAAAAAATCTGTTATTTTAGGGTTAAAAGAGGTGATATATATTTTTTGAGTCCCTGCCTGCCTGGCCAAAATAATTTTTTTTTGCATCTTTTATAAGCGTGTCGTGTGTGTCCATTGATGAATAAAGTTCTGCGAGTGTTGTGGGAGTTTAAGTTAGTTCGCTGTCGTCGTGCTTGTGTCATTTTCAATGTGTATGCGTCCTCCTGTGGTGGCTGTTTGTTGGAAGAATCGATTTATCTACTACTAAATCATCATCATGATCATTATTGGAATCCCTGTATTTGTCAAAATGTGAAATATGTAATGTGCAATTTTTTAGAGTGCAGCCAGTCAGTTCATGTGCTGTTCTGTTGTGGAGGTAGAAATATTGTTGATGGGATTTTATCTCTGCACAATTGTACATAATTTTTTTATCTTGAACATAATCAGGCAAAACATATGCAAAACGATTACATATTCCAATGACTTTCTTTATCTGATCTGATGTGAGTGGAGGAGCAAATGCAAAAATGAATGCAATGTCCTAGTGGAACTTTTTTTCTTTATATTGCGGTAAATAGATGAAAGTTGGAAGAAGAGTAGTATGGATTGATATTGATAGTGAGTGAGAGGAGAGAGGTGTGTGGAGCTTGTACTGTTCTAAACTCCTTTCTTGTGATAACACATAAATGATGATGTTGATGAACGATGGAAATAATTAGTAGTGAACAAGCCAAATATTCTGACAGGCAAAAATCTTATTCCCATCCATCCATCGTCCTTTGATCTACAAACGCTGGAATAAGCTCGTCCTCTCTGGTTGGAAACTGGAAGATTTGGGTAGGTTTGCAAAAATTGTTGCTGTTGCTAGTATGTATTACATAAATGAATGAAGACGGGGAAAGTCAAGCGTGAAAAATTTTCAGGGTTTTCCTCGTTATGTCAGATGCATAGGTAATTAGTAATCAAGTTTCAACCTGTTCCCGTAAATGCGTCCAGATTGACGCTGATAAAAGTGATCGCGCTTCGAGTGTTTATATTGAATGCATTTTTGCGAAAATAATTTGAGAATATGGGGAAAAATCAGGAATTGATTGAATTGAATGCTTTTGAATTGAATTGACAATTAAGCATTGTATTGTATTTTCTCTTTCGTAGGTGGGAAGATGATGGGCGGATCGTAAAATTCCATTGGAAGCGTTCAATGAACCCGCTAATTATCTAAGCAATGCAAAGGAGAGAGAAATTAAGCTTGTGAGAAGGGACCAAAACAATGCAAATCAATATATAATGCGGTACAGTTGTTACTTTTAAGTCATCATGATGATCATCACACAGCAATGCAATGTTACTTGAAACAGAAACAAAGTCAGATAAAAGTAGCAGCACCGACAACAGCATCAGTTCATTCAAATCAACTCCCAGATTACGAAGATGTCATGATTGCAATGCAAATACTTCTACTACTTTACTGGAACTAAATGTGATACTTTGTGGAGAAAAGTGCAATGCAAATGAAATGCAAATGCTACGCATGAACTTGATGAGGACGTTTCTTAGTTTTATATATTTTCCTCACCTTTAATCAGTTTTAAATTCACGCCGGACCAAATGCAAATCATGTCGATGTCGAGTCCCAGCATGAGTGATGCAGCAGACACGCCGATATCTGGGTCCGGGGAGAGTTCGAATCCTCAGAGTCCGATTCACGAGTCGAACTCTAAACATCATCACAACATTCTAGATTTTAGTACGAAAAAAGGAAGCTCAGATTGTGATCCTTCAAATGGAAACGGGATCTCAGAGAAAATTGTGGAGAGTGAGAGGAGCGTCAACTCATCTCCTGCAACATTAGTGCCAACGCCTAGGTCTACGCCGCCAATGAACGGAATCTTGACTCCTCCAAATGACGTCGAGGGAAACAACGAGCCAGCAAAGGCAGGGAAGCCCGGTGGAAGGCTGAAATTCTTTAAAGGTATGTGCACTTGTATATATATCAAGTGAAAGTGAAAGCAACAGCAACAGCTTTCTCCAGGAAATCATTTGAGTGAGATTTGATATTGATTGTTTGCAGATGGAATACTGTGCCTCGAATTATCGCATCATGGAGAAGGTGAGAGGACGAAATGGGTTCAGATACGGAGTAAAACGGTGTTTCCGACGCTGGTTCACGCACTCAAAGAAGCAACCATTCCTTGTCATTCTACGCCGTCCTCTTTCGCGAGCCCATCGTCTCTCACGAATGCCAATCGCGTCGAGAGTTCAACTTCTCATAGCCGTAAGAAAAAACTCAGATGTCCTAAAAAATGTCATGCCACAACTTGAACTTTTTAAAATAACAAGTCTTGTTATTCATGATTTAGTTTCTGATGATGCCTCTTCAATGTTATCATCTCCTCGGACGCGTGAGAGTCATTGGAAGCAACCAGTGCCTCAAAGGGGAGTCTCCGCCTGCCTTGAATTCTACATGAAACCAGCCCCTTGTGCCCTTAAACTACGTAGTAAATCTGAAGAGTTATCTCATTCTCAGGATCAAAAAAGAAAAAGATGGCCTTATTACTTTCGGAGGACCGAGGATATTTTCGTAAAGTTAAAAAACAGTGTCCAGTGCTCCTGTGATGTATCTTCTTCTCGTGTACTTATCGACAGTAGTTATAGTGGTAATAATAACAACAATGATAAGAACTCGAACGACGAAAACTTAGCAGATAAGACTTCTATTTTAGAGACAAAGTTAAGCGAGGCTTTGAGGAAAACCCGGAAACCTGTAAATCGAAGAAAGACATTAGTGTCCTTGCAAGACGTGGTGGGACAACTCGAGAAAACGGCTGCAGTGAGACAAACTACGAAAGACGGAACAAGACAGCTACGATCAAACGGAGAAGCTGAATCTGGAAGAAAGTCAGGCTACGTAAAGATACCTCCGGCAGTCACGCCGAAGAAGAGGTTGTTCAATGAGGTGGAGCCAAAGGAGTCTACTAACGTCCGTCCAAAGAAGAAATCTCCGAATCGCGCATACGACGTAGGGAAAACTATCTTGAATGTTCCAGCACTAAATAGTGAATACTACAAGAGGCAGACGAATTCATCGAAAACGAGTAAGTCTCCTGGGAGAAGTCCTCCCATGGCCGGTGCGGATGTGTATGAGTTTAAAAACAGTAGGAAAGGGAGTGATAGTCCATCCCAGAAGCGCAGTAATCGTAGTAGTCCTTATCTTGGTGCCAAATCTATCTCACCCGGTACGAGCACGAATCCAAATAGCATGCTTAAGCCGGGCCTAACTGCCGAGCTTCTTGACCGCTTTTCTCCAGTGTCGGGGAGAAACGTGCCTAGGATAAGTGATGAACACCACTTGTCCCCGAGGCATCAAGGTCTTGCGACTAATTTGCAAGAGCAAAAGTATCTGCAACAGCAGACGGTATCCAAAGCCATTTCCTACACGATCAACTCCCTCCTTGGGACGGGATCCGTTGCAAGTAGTTCAGAGTCTCCCACGAACTTGACATCCAAGATGAATAGTCAAAAGTTAGCGAAGGAAGGAGGAATGTCTAATTCCCATAATCATCATCATGGAAGTCGACACAACTCTCCTGTGAGAAGCATCCCGGGCGGAGGGCGACCTGAAGATCAGAAATCCTTTTTACGACACTTGTTGGACACTTCCGATCCCATTCCGCCAATGAAGCCAGCAGACAAAGGAAGTAAAAGCATGCCTCGCTCGAGTGTCGTAGTCAATCAAAATAATGGGAAAAGTTCTAATGCCAAATTACCCCGGGGAAGTAGTTCAAACCCAAGTCATCTCGATGCACTGCCCCTTTCGATTCCAAAAAATAGTGGGAGCAGTAGTGGTAGTAAGCCAATTGCCTCCTCTTCATCCTCCTCTAGTGCAGCTTCTCATCATCAGCCAAAAAGTTCAGCAATGAGTGATGTCCAACAAAACCTCGCCACGAACCTAGCCTTATCCCAGCTAATGTCGTTTCCGCTTGGGCTAGGAGGAGCGCCATACGATTTGCTAAGCAGGAGTGCGAACGCCAATCCACATTCCACAGAAGCCTTGACTGCAGCGGCAGCCGCTGCAGCAGCACTCCAGCAGTATGGCACTCTTATTCCTGGCAACTTTTTCAACCCCGTCAATATGAATAATCCTATGGCGGCGGCAATGGCAGCTTCGTACTTTGGCATGGTGCCGATGCCAAACTTTCCTATGTCTGCAGCTACGGCTACTCCCCCGCCAAATACTTCTCAGTCATCATCAACGCCACCTCCACCCAAGAGTAGTAGTAGTAGTAGCAGCGCGCGGAAAAATATTGAGCATTCATCATCCTCTTCCCCATCCCCACATCATCATAGTAATCATCGTAGTTTACTCCAAAGACCTGGGATGGCTAATGGACATCCTTCTGTTTCATCACCTCCATCCCGTAGTAGTAGTAGCGCGAGCACTGCTACAGGAATCAGTCAAAATTCACCTGCAAGGCCGTCATCTAGTGCAATATCTTCGTGCGAAGCGTTGAACCTAAGTGCAAAGAAAAAGAATCGTTCCGAAGAAGCAATTGATATGGGTAAGAAAAATTTAATCAAAAGAAATTAAAAAATATCTGTAAAAGTCAGAACATTCACTGTTATACTTTATTTTCTCCTGCAGATGCACCATTGGATTTATGCAAGAAGTCGTCGCGTTAAAAGGAATATACATTCTCGAGATTATAGGCGTCAGTGTCAGTATAGTACATTTAATTTTAGCCTTTTTTATATCGGTGTCGTTGTATGTAAGTATGATTTTTTTTATCGGTGGTGCCGGAGTTTTAATAATTTTAATGTAGACGAATGAAGGGAGAAAAATACTCGACTTTTAATTGTTGTATTTGTACCGTACCTAACTGGCTTTAAAAAATTATTTTTCCCTTTCGTTTTATAGTTTGTATTCCCTTAAGTATCTCCACTGCAATACAGCATTGGTCTACATATTATGCCAATGTTAAGCTTGCAGTTTACTTATTAATTAGCGTTATGTTATTTTGTAGAGTTGATTCCTCTCATTGTTTGTAGCATGTAGCGTTTAAAGCATAAATTAAGCATGTCGTTTTTTATTACGTATGTAACACTACAAGAATTATTTGGAGCTACTAAAACGAGTCTACATTTTTGCCAGGGTGCTGCTGGCCTGACTGAGTCTGAGACTTGCATAATGTAACTTATTTAAGATAATTTTCAATTTTAACTTTAAATTGTCTTTTTTAAAATCAATCATCTCAGAATTTTTTTTGATCTATGATAATGTGACTCGCATCATGCATTTTTATTTAATCAACTATATCGTGTATTTTTTATCGGGTTTTATGGAACAGGTAAAATTTTTTTTACGACTGGTTTTTTATCTAAAATACCTCGATTTTTTTAAAGCTGATGATAACGATAATCATAATCATGTGTTAGTTAACTTTTACATCTTACGCTCTGCAATACATTTCCTTCGACGATGGAGATAATGTATGTGTCTTCATTAAATAAATTATGCAAAATCTTTCTGCATGCTCGCGTTATTTTTCAATTAGTTAGAACTACTTTCTCTTTTAGATGGTACACATAATGAACTACTTTTTTCGTGCAAATTAAGCTTTACAAAAAAAGCTGAGGTTTATCGTTGGAACAAAAATGTACTGCTTAGAGAACTACATAAGAAAACGATACATAAAAAATTTAAGACTAATTAATTATATTTAAAAATATATCCTGATCTTTGCAACAGGAAAATTTTTTTGTGCCAATTTGTGTTTCATTAAACCAAAACTGATTTTCTGTGTTCTGTACAAGAGATAAAAAAATGCTACATAATAAAATACTATTATGTATACTACCTACTATGCTAACTGGAACAAAATATATGAATATTATATTGAAATTGAAGTTTTTAACTTAAAACGAATGCCTTAAAAAATTTTTTTGTTCATGAAAAGTAAGATTAGTAAAAGAAAAAAATATGAACTATATATGTAGCCTGTAGCTTATCTCAATTTTTATTCGTCGCGTTTCTTCTTGCTTTACAAATAAGTGGCTTAATTCAGTGAACAATCCAAGTGCCCTCTCATTATCGAAGTGTACCTTCATTTCGTTATGAACATAGGTATGATGTGCTATTGTAGAGGAACTTGAGTAGAGCAAAAACAAACTTAAAAATGGAATAACTTCTAATTATAGTGAGTAAATCTTTTTCTAAAAAATTAAAATGACCAGTGAAACTTGTCGTGGTCTTGTTAAAATGCTACTCTACTGTCTACTACATAAACTATATGTTATGAACTGCATTCTTCATCATAATATACAAACATAATATTATTGATGCGAAATGATTTTAATATAAAGTGACTCGCAACGAAAAAAATATGAATTTCCTCTTTGTGTGAATATGTAAGCCTTATTATCAACTTGAAAAGATTGAACACTACAATGCTTAATTAAGTGCTTTAGTTTAAGTCATCAATTTTATGGTAATGAAGATTAAAAAAAACAAAAAATATGAAACAATGCATACATACTACAGAGTCTTGCAACGTCGCCTTCATCGTTTTCGCTTGCGCTTTTTAATGGAAAAATTATATATATACATAATAATTTATTATTGAATGTACAAAGATTTAATGCAAAAAATATGAAACCTACAATGTTAAGAAATAAAGCGAATTATTTACAACGTATATCATGTTTGTTTCCTAATAGCTGTTTAGATGATAATGATTTTTAGTAATTAATCTGCTTTACTAGCATTTCTCATCAGTTCATCATTCCAATTTGTCGGAGTCTATCTGTTTCTGTTTTATAGCCTTAGCATTCAATCCGGACCTGAATCATCAAACATTACTTTTAAAAGCTTCTTTTTTATTAATATCATTAAAACACGCATAGTTTTCATTGTGAATTATGGTTTTTAGCAAAAGTATGTATCTTTTTTAATTTCTCAGGTTCGATTTAAACCCATTTAACAACCCGACATGAATGTCTAGACGCACAATATAACGGAAGTTACATTCGTAGGGGCATTGCAAGAATAAAAGATTGCGGATATATTATTGAAGGACCAATCGTAAATTAAATAGTATGCGCAGGCATATCTTCATTCATATTCACTCTCTTCGTCTTTGCTTGAAACATGTAAACCATGGCAGGACTTTGCCATATTTAGGAGTTTAAGATTAAAATGCTTAGTAAAAACGTGATGTCGAAAAACTAAATGACATTTGACAACAATAATGCCGTAAAGACCCTGAAGAGTTCATAACATGTTATTCATGTACAGTTTCGGCTCTCCCACTCAAGATTTCATTGATAAAGTCTTCTCTTCTGTATTAGGTTTAGGTATGCTATTAATATGCATTTCATTTTCAAAAATTAAAAATTGCACCAAAACTCAAATCCCAATCCCAAGCAAGCCATAGCCATACATATATCCTACCGACCGTGTCCCATCATCATCCACAATCTACAATGTACATACATGCATACAAAAGCATTTTTTTCGACAGTTTCTACATCTCCCCAAATGGGAGCAAAACAACGGAATGCATAATTACTAATACCTCTCTCTCTCTCTCCTCTTTCTCATGTATGCATTGTTAGACGCTCAGCATTGTTGTTGCCCATTAAAACTAAAACTGTTCTAATGAAGTGCACAGAGAAGAAAATGAGTAAAAAAAAGGTACGGAACAGAGTTGAGTTGAATCGAGTGACAGTAGTAGTTCTCTCTCTGTTCCTCAAAATGATGATGATGATGATCACGATGGTCTCTTTCCATTAATGCAATGCAATGCTACTCTTCTTCTTCTTCCTTCCACAAACAACAACTCTACTACAACACATTGAGAACTACATAAAAACTTTTATATAGATTACGATTTTACAATTATTACTACAAAAAGAAAAAGAAAATAAAGTTAAAAGACAGAAAACAAGGGGAGATAAGTCTGCATATTATATATTATGTACATAACTATATAATATAGAAGGGTTGCTTTGCGCGTTTCTCTCTCTGCTGCGTTGCGTGATCTGTTTCTGTCGTCTCTCTTCTTTCTGCTGATTCCCTTTTCTGTGAACTGGTCTGAAAAGTCTGAAAACTCTCTGGGAATCTGAAATGCATAATATGTACCTATACCTGTATCTCTTTCATATCATGATATCATGTAAAAAGGCCTCTATGTGTTCCTACTTGTCAGAGACTCATGTTACGTGAGCAGTAGTACAATGGACTAGACCCAGAGCAAAAAGACAGTATTTATAATAATTATACGTAAACTAAACAAATTCCTTACCTTCTCCACGAGAACCACTACTTACTACAGAGTACAGAGAGCAGGCAATAATGGCAAGCAAGAGCAAGGCTTTGAGCCTATCAAAAGCACTACTTACTTTTTTTAAGATGAGAATTTAGAATGAGATACATTCTCGCTACAATATCGAGATTTTACACGTACAGGATATGGGCTTTACTTTAGTTTTCATCTTTTTTTCTCGACTAATATTACATATTAGGATGATGGGCTTAAATGCAAGAAGCGAGAGCACAAACTGTCCCCTACAAAAATATCTGAGTGTGTATTCATTGCATTTTGGCCAACAGAAAAAAATATTTTTAATAGGGAAAATTTTTTCACAAAAAAATTAAATCTCTCGCCGGGACAAATCCATTGAAAATTTTTGAAATATCCAGAATTCTGCAAATTGCTTCAATTAAAAAAATCCAAGTCCGATTTCAATAGGTGAGGAAAATAGAAGCAGAAAAGAAGTGCAAAGTGGTGTATGAAGGCTCCCCTCCGGAATATCAGAAAAAAATTGTAAAAAAAGTAAAGCTTTAGTTTTTAGCTGGTCCAATTGCATTGCATTGCTTTTGGACCGTCATTCACAGTCAGTCAAAGGTGGTATGGATGATGGTGTATTATTAGTAGCGTTAGATAAAAAGAAGGATTTCGCTACAAGAGAATCGACTCTTAATTAATTATTGTCGCATAATTAACCGCACTAATTAGAAAGTGAATTAAACAATTTTTTCGCAGGAGGTTCGGTGAATAAAAAAAGTGGGTGGAAAAAGTAATTCCCGCTGGGAATTTTTTTGTTCTTATTTTGGTCTCTCGGTTTCTTGTCAAAATTCGTTTTATGTAGATTTTTTTATTGTGATTCACAAGAAGAGTAAATATATGATGATATGCAAACATAAATAGCTATATTATGCATTTAAAAAGAGGACATCATTGAATGTTGTATCGCGTGTTGAAAAAAAATTCAGTGATTGGGAAACAAGTTACTTTGTTTAAAAGGAAAAGAGCCTGATTTTGACAACAACGCTGTGTGGATGAATAGAAAAAAGTCTTTTCTCAGAATTAAGTGAATTTTTCATTTGACTGTTGATGTTGTGAAATGGAATCAGTTGAAATGTAAATTGGCTATATAATGTGATTGGGAGATTTATTGAAGACTTCCGGAAAGTATATACGGAATGAATAATAATATGAGTGCGGCTTATTTTCATAAACATGTGTGAAGTGTAAAAAAGTTATGGAATCTATGAAATACTTTTGTGAAGTGAGAAAACGGACTTTGTAGCGAAAATCTGTTTCAAATGTTTAATGAAAAGAATACCGTTTCCGGGGATCTGAAGGCCAACATGACGGCTTCACCTTATAGGGTTGGAGGTAAGAATAAGAAATATTTTATTTACCATATTATTCAAATTATTTAATCATCGGGAAAGCGATCGTTTTTTAAACCGGTAGTTATTATCTTTATTAAAGTTTGATCTTACTTAACTGTGTTGTTGCTTGATGGAGATTATGAGGATGCACTGAAGTTAAATAGAAAAGGAACAGCTGACAACCGCAACGGACAACATGTCAAAATCAAGTTTTTCTTTATCAGTTTTCTTTTACTATTTTAATGACAAACAAATAATTGAAATTGACGAGAAGGAGTATTATTATAATTATTTGTAGCTGGGGTGGGATCATTATAGCAATTGTTTCCTTAATTGTGGATTTAAATTTAAAATATTTGAGAACTTTAGACTTGGAGTTGAAGTTCGTATGTGTCAAAGGTCATTGTTTTGCTTTTGCTCATGTTAAGTTCATGTGTAGTTGGTTTTTGACGATGAATCGAAAACAAATCCGAGCAAGCGGATTTTACCAGGTGGCAGATAGGGATAAGCTCGACATTAAATTTGCAAGTTTTTAACAGATTTGTATAATGGTGCAACGGTGGAAGTTCTCATAAAAATTCTTCAATATATTCGATTTTGATATTATAGCATTAATTGTGTTAGCCAATCATCGAGTAGCGCAGTAGTGAATCAATGTCATTTGAAAACAGGCAATTTTTCAAAAATGCAAATGCACTATGAATGAATTTTGTCTTTGTTTCAGACTATGTCTTCTTCGAAACGTCGCCCAATGCTCCCTTCCAAGTTCGGAGGATCGAGGAGCTCAACAAGGTAAGCGTGAAATGCATTAATCGTGCTCTTCTTTATGGACTACCATGAGCTTTCTTTCTATGCTCTCGTGTTGGCTTGGCTTTCATTCATTGCTTTCACCATGCAATAGCATTCATTAACCACGCGTTTTCCATCATTTTCATGCTATTTAATTAAACTAAACTTGAATTATAATTATTGCGGTTTTAATTTTTGAAATTATTCAGTTTCATGATTGTAATGTATAAATTAATATTTAAATAGTACTATAAATCTCAATAGTACTTAGTTCTGTAATCTTTATTATTGATTCGCAGTTTATATTTAAAAGTAGATTAGACTGTATAATAAACTCGAAGAAAGGGTACATATGTACATAGCTTAAGCTGCAATGCAATTAACTCTTGACATAAAAATCAAATCAAGCATAAGTATCTCAGTAAGAGCATCGACTTTTTTATGTGCAGTAAAGTAACTAAAAATTGCATGTATCTTTGACTTCTTATTCTTAGCTTGGGTGTCAAAACATTTTTTTATTCCGTTTTGGTTGCTGTTGTGCCGTCCGTCCCTTCCTCCTCAAAATGTACATGTACATGGTTGAAATAATGAATGCACGATTCTAAATATGCCACACTGTAGTATGTGGTTGTGAGGTTCTCGCACTGAATAAGCAAGAGTAGCTAGGGATCTTTTTCTGGACTAATTTATCGATTTCTATTTGAGAATCACTGAGTAAGTGAGAGAGAGAGAGAAAGACAGGAAAGAGCTGGAAGAAGTAGAAGTGGGTAGTGAAAAGAGTCAGAAAGAAAGCAGAGGACTCATGAATGTAATGGCAAATGGCAATCCGACCAAAAGAAATGAGTTTTTTAGATGTAGAAAGAGAGAGAGAGAGAGAGAGAAAAAAAGAGGACGGAACTGAAATGAAAGTCGAAGAGAAAAGAAGCGCGTTTAGCATACATGAGCTTTCTCCTCGTACACATTTATACACATGTCTTGCTCATGCTGCTGAGCCGAGCTGACGCTTTCATAGGTATAATAGGTAGACAGGCATTATAAATGCTTGCTTTAGAGAAAGCATCTCTGAGGAGGTGATGTAAATCTGTTCAAGTGTTCAACAAGCTTAGAAGCTTGTTTTTTTTAGGATGAAGTGGATGAAGATGAACATGATACTGCTCTTCATAGTATTATTGATATTTGGCTTGAAAATTTGAAATCAGGTCGATTTCTATTCTAAATAGTTTCACCGATTTCAGATTTGATTTGAATTTATAAAGCAATGCGAAACGAAATATATTGTGTCTATATTCAATGAATTGCAAAGAATTCCTTATCAGATTCGATTCACTGTTCATGCCACCTTTTCACCCTTATTATTTCCCTTTATCACTTATCTAAAAAGTATTGATACCTATTGCATGTTAAGGAAAAGAAGAACATCAGTCGAACCTTTGCACAGGATAGAACTTTCACCGTAAATTCTTCAAATATAACCTAGACATGAAACTTTTTCTTTTGCCATAAGACACATAAGAATGAAGATTGTGGTAAAAACAGATAAACCTTAACGCAAAAGCCCTTCATTTGCTGGAAACAAAATGAATTTTCGAATTTGTCCCAACAACTTCCTTCATTTTAGCTACGCATAACTTTCTCTTCTTAATATAGAGAAAATACAGCAATGGCAAATTTCTTGGCGGCCAAGAAACCCTTTAACCTTAACCTTGCCTTGCATGGCATTTTTCCTTACCTCTCTTCCTCTTCGTCTGCTATATAGCTTCTTTGTGCCAGAAAATCGAGAAAAAGTTCTTTCTCAGCTCTCTTCTTCAAGATTGCGTGCTTCGTGGAAGGGAAGCCGCAATTTTCTTGTTGCAAGTTTGCAACAGGGCTTTTCAAAGAGCATTCAGATGATTCTGTTCTATGCTTAAGTATTACCTTTGTAGCTGGATTGAACTTAATTTTGAGTTTTGAGCTTAGAATTAGTTTTAAACGATCATTATCATCTCTGAAACTGCAAGCTTTACAGGCTTTCCAATTCAAGGCAAATGTGTATGAACTGGTATCCTAAATGTTTTTCCTCTTTTTTCAGTAAGTTGGAATTATACTTTTTTGACCGATGATACCAAAATACAATAAATATGTGAGATCAGGTTGCCCTCTTGTTCACATCAAAATAATAAAAATGCGCATTCATAGTTTGAAGATAAAGGTTTTAAAAAAATTAAGGTATAAAATTTCCTGACCCTCGCAAATAACTTAAAGTGAAGAAAAAAATTAAGTTAGAAAAAAATGCTTACTAAAACATGACATGGCGCTCGCTCAAGTTGCATTGCTAAATATACAGCAAGAGCAAACCGCACATACTTGCACGAAGAAAAGCATTTCCCCGTACATACATACGGTTTTGGAGACTCGCTCTCACTTTCATTTTTATTATTGTTACTTTTCCTGCTTTTCTCTCTTTCTCTCTCTCTCACGAGATATAGATCTCTTCAGTATGACTTTTCTAATGACACCACTATATTACTTTCTACGCCTGGCCTGACTTCGAGGATCTCTCTCTCTCTCTGACTCCCCGTTTCATTTTTTCCCCGTCCCATTATAAAAAGCAAGTAATGCTATGCGAATGCTAGCAATGCTTGTATTTTGCTTGTTATTTCCTTCCGCTGGTGCTGCTGGTGGAAGCGGTAGCACCACTACCAGACCCCCTTACATTATTATGAGCTCTCTGGAGAGAAAGAAGCCTTCATTGTATCGTCGTCGTCGCTTCTTTTTCCTCTCGTTGAAGATGATCATCTTGCTGGTGAGCTTTCGTTTTCCGTTGAAAATGAGGAAGAACGAGATGACGATAATGATGATGGGGAAATCTAAACTAACTGGAAAGTAGAAAGGTGGGTGGGTGGAAGTGGCAATAGTAATAGTGGTGGGTGCTCTTAGTTCTCTTGATTGGATTACGGTTGTCCCCTTTTATTAAAAATATGTGAAGAGAAAGCATGAACATATCTATCTACCTTTCCATTTCAATTCCACGAAATAAATACATTTACATTTAACAGGGAGAAAATATTTTTTTTATGCTGGACAATAAGTTCCATTTTTCCTGTAACAAAATAACGAGGGAAAACAAAATTTCACACGTCCAAATTCACTTGTTCAGATCAGAGAAAATGGACTTTTTATAGCAGACGAGCATAGCGTGTCCGGAAGGCAGGAAAATAGGCACAGGCACACAACACAGAGCACAGGTAGCAACGGGAAAAAAAGATGCCAAAACACAAAAATATTATAGCAATACAATGCAATTGCAGAGACCAACCAGCCAAATCTAAATGCTGCTGCTTATGAGAAAAGGAAAAAGCGTTGAAGCGAAACCTTCATTTAAGTTTCTATTTTTCTAAATAATAATATCTGGATACCACTTGGATTCTCTCTACATATATGTTTTGCCATCTAGAGATCTAGATACATAATTTTACCCGGAGTTTACATGCATTGTATTGCATACATACATAGATATTATGTTGGTTGGTGGCTATTAAAGTTACAATAATATTTTGTTGTTATTATTACATATGTACATGACTCTCTCTGGGTACGTAGGTAAGCAAAAAAATTGGTCTTTTTCATTTTAGACGTGTGTTCCTTTATTAACACGTTTGGCAATGCAATCGCAATCCAATTGCAAAAGTGGGCAGAGTAATTGAGAAGAGAAGACAAAAAGAGTTGTGGAGAGTCTAAAAAAGAGATGTTTTGTAGTACGCAGACACAGTAAAAGGGAATATTAAAAGTATGTATATGAAAAAAATAGCAGGAATGAGAAAATGAGCGGAGAGAGAGAAGAGATCTTTACATGCGCATGAAAACTCTCTGGGCTGTGAATTTGCCAATGACCTTTTCCGTCTTTGCATGCTTCGTCGGCAGTGATTGAAAGAAGCTTAATATTGGCTTGATGATGATGATGCGATGTGGTAGTGGTGGTAGTAGTAGTGGTGCTTGCTCACTGGTGGTAGTTGTTTCACTGGTAGGTAGAGTAATAAGAACACTGGTGGCTAAAAGGGAACGACACGACGTTTTTATGCGGATACAGGATGTAATTTATTCTTCACACTGTCATACACGATATTAAAAAGGGGAAAAAGATGACAATTGAAAAGAGAATGAGA
>JAHZNI010003463.1:0-21317 GCA_027744415.1 Seira ritae | reverse complement strand
GACTTCAAACAGCTCGATTTGGTGCAACATAATATTTTATTGGACATTTAATATGAGCTAATTAGGTCTGAAAATTTTAAATAGATTTAATTTAAATCGATTTTGAAGCATATGAAAACGAATATTCTTTAAGGAGATTCCAGAAAATTGATGTTTCCAAAACGAATTTTTCCCAAACCAAGTTTACCAATTCTTTTTATATGCGCCAACATCGCTCACCTCTGGAACGCTGATTCGCGTCAAATGCAGGTGCTACCACTATGCCACAAACTTCAACTACTGACAAAGGAGAGAGAGCCGGAAGGCGGAGGAGTTGGAGGATTTTCAATGGTTTCTCCAGCGTGCCTTGCTTTCTTTCTAATAAGACCAACACTTTTCACGCAATAAAGAATAGCATTGCATACATGGGGAGAAGCAAACATTTGAAATAACGAGGATTCTGAGATTGGTTCCATATGACCCAGGTCACAGGTTTGGCTAAGGGCCTACTTCTAATTCGTAACGTGTCAATTAGGTCCCCTGCAATCTGCTCGCTTCGAAACAGGCTTCAACTCCCATTTATTTGGTCAAAATTGAGAATTTTGTCGTTAGTTTCAGGGGTTTGAGAGTATCCAAGCTTACGCTTATGGAGAGTGTCGTCTGGGTTTGAGACCTCAAGCCATTGCATTGCATACATGCAAAGTTACATAGCATTGCATTACTACAAGGATGATGATGGGAAGGCAGAGAGGAGTCTACGATATAACTATGCTGAGATATAAGCATAACTCTACTTGGTTAGTTTGACTTGACAGAGCATTTTGTCAGTACATACATGCATAGTTGTTTCATGCAGAGCAGACAGACAGACACGATGAAAGCTCAAATTCATAAGCAGCTTTTGGCCACCTAAAAACGAAGCATCCTTTCAGACTGAAAAAAGCAACAAAGACCAAGCGGTTTGACGGAGGCTTTTATCCACCGCATTTTAGGCTAAGGATGTTTTAGAAGGCGGATGTTAAATTGAATATTATTGCATAAGCTCGGCTATTGGTTGACTGCGGCGAAGTTTTTTTTGGCTAGTTAGGTGTACTGAATGATGCGATCGGGCGGACATAATAGCGAATAGAATAGTGTAAAAGCTATTTTTGTTGGTATAAATCTATAAATGCATAAAACGATAGCATTAGGAACGAAGAAATGACCAAGCAGCAAAACGTGCATACACGATATGATATCATAATAGCACCCTTAAGCAAAAGACATGATCATATTTATATATTATTATTGCGGAATTGTTGCTTTGAAAAAGCTGAATAGGATAACTCGCATTGTTATCATTATTTCTGAGCGTTCTTAACAGCAATTAATGATGTTTTTGCATAAGAAAATAAATGGCTGGCTTACAAAAGCAATGATCACACTGACAATTTGCTACGGATTGTCAAGGAAAAGCTGATTTGGGGCAACTTGATACAACATTGACAATTCCATGCGCACCAAACAGAGGAAAGTTATTTTTTAACGACAGGCCACTTTGGAATTGAAAGCTTTTAAACCTTATGCCACATTTAGCACCTCTTTTTAATTCATTTTTAACGAAATTTTGAAAGCATTTTTAATACCGCTAGCAATACGGATTAGGATGATCTAGATTCTCAATTTAGCACGACAAACCAGGCAGGCTTCATCCGATACAGAAAGCTCAAGTCCGTAATAAGGAACAGGTACAGTGCAATAATATAGCGGTTTGCTTGGTTGCTGTTTCTGCTCTTGCCGAACAATATATTATGGCGTAGTGAAATTTTCCGATAGCCACGTTATAAAAAGCGTCTTACTAGGGCTGCGGAAAATGCCGATTCTCTTGCAATACAGGCACTACACACTAAGAAACTGCTCAGATATAGGGAGGAAGAACAAAAACGGCGGCGGTGTGATGCGATGATGGTGCTGGTAATAGTAGCGCGCAACGCGGCAGAAATATAGCACAATAAGGATGTATTATGTTTGAGAATAAGAAGATACCTACGAGTACGAATCCGAAGCCTAAACCTACCTTCTCGTTTCACAATTCCTTTTTTCGTTGGTAGTGGTATTGGTAGTGATGAGGATGGGTGGATGGAGAAAGGAGTATGATTCAGAGTAAAAAACTTGGAAAAAACAGATATAATATGGACATTACACAGATTTTTATTGTTGGATAGAGAGGAAGAAGAGAAGAGGGAGAAAAAAGAAGCAGCAGCAGCTGCCGAGTCTACCGTTCTCATGCTAAGCCTAATAACGTGTACAAGCTCTCCAAACTATGTGCCATGTATTTAAGCCTGAAAAAGTTTAGAAAATGGCCAGGCCAAGCCATCTGCCAAAATTGTCGGGCCTGGCTTGGGTACAGAGTACAGAGACAGATAGATCACTGTAAGGGAAGTAAAGCTAGCAATGTACTTTAGCTCCGCTCACAAAATCCTATAAAGAACAGGAATGTCAAAAATTATATTATGCTCAAGCTAAGAATGAGCATATCCGATAACCATTTGATTTAAATGTGGAGGAGAAGACGAGTGAGAAAGAACAAAGTTTTACAACCCTCAAAGCATCCATCCTTGTGTGTGTACAATTGCTCTTCTCTGACTGAGGTAATGCTCTCATGCACTCTCTCTCTTTACTTACAAAAAACAAAAAATATTAGGCATTTTCATCAGCGGAACGTTCCAGAGAGAGGAGTAAGTACTCGGTGAGAAAAGCATAGCTCGTTTGATTAAAAAGGAAGCTTTTCGTAAAATTCATAATACTTATTTCGAAAGGAAATGAAATGCATATTATCGAAAATTCGTCTCCCATGCCAAGTTGCTTTTCAATTACGATGAAGCAATTTGATTATTTGGTGATGTTTCACATTAAGTATTGCTATTGTCACTGACTATTTTGCGATGATGTGAGCACGTGCGAGCGAAGAAGGTGCAAAAAGGCGTATTAAAGAAGTATTATTCATTATGCGTAATAGAAATAATGGAAAGATGAAACATACCATACCTACTATTATTAGGTCTTTCACATGAGAAGGTAATTGGTGAGTAGAGTGGGAAAAGTACAATTTTCTAATAAAATTTTGTCATATTAACGGAAACCCTCTCTTGACTTCCAGGAGAGGTGACCGACATAAAAAAGTTTGATTGAATGAGCAGAGTTCGCTAAGTTTCCTTACTCTTTTCGCGTATAGGATCTAATACTTCCGCAATTGAAGGTGTGAGTAATTTGAAAAGTATAAATAGGAGTAGTTAATTAGCTTATTTACATTATAATCCAAAAAAACTGCTAAATATTAAAAACCTTGTCGACAGCTATCTCCGTCTGTTTTATCTACGAATACGAATCGTCTCAGTTGAAATGCCACCATGACAATATTTGAGGCAAAACAAGATCACAATTTCTATTTTCTTATCAGCAAGTAGTAAAACTCAATCATTGAAGTTTTGTCACGTTTGCGTGTTGATTTTTGGGGAAAAATAAGGAGCCTCGAGAAGTACACTCAAAGTTCATGACATTTCGTACCAAATGTACATAGACAAGCGGGGGATGACTATGCATATAAAATCATGTGCGCATCATATAGTCTTAGATAGGATTTCAGCGGGAGTGAGTTCCAAGCTGAGGAGAAAGTCAGTGGTTTTTGCTTTATAGCTTGAGTGAAAGTTTCGCCGCTGATCGTCTGTTTTTTGAAAGTGCTATGCCTACAATATAACAACGCGTATCGATTTTCTAAATGTTTAACTTAGTCTACTTAAGACAATTTATTATAATTTTCTTTCATTTAATGCTTTTCTGGAGTGTATTTTCTAAAACGGAATTTCCCTTTAGATTTCTATTGTATAAATGCTGACCCGGAATCCAAGGCTGTTCGAATAAATAAGTAGAAAGAAAGTGGATTAAGTAGCAATTTTTTAACGACAAAAACAACAGCTGCCACACTGCTCTGATGTCCATCTTTCTTTACTTTATTAAATGCGTTTGCGATCATCAATACCGGTTTCACGCACTCGTCTGAAAGCAACATCCTCATGGCATGGCAGTCCATCACGAAGCTACCGCCACCACCAACTTAGCTGACATCCCCTTATTTTCCATTCCATTTTTTACCGGCAGCAAAAAAAACTTTTTTTGCCTCCCGCTTCCTTTCCTTTCATCATCATCATCATCGTCATCATCATCATGATCGACATTTCTTAATCTGTTCCTTGGCCTTGTCATTTTTATGATGTTGTGTTGTGTTGGTCATTTTAGATGGGGAAATAAGGTGTGTTTCCTATCAAAAATCTAGATCTTGATGGAAAATTGTGCATAAATTTAAACGGTTTTGTCCTTTGATTGTAGACTCATGCTACGTCAGTATATCTATCTAAAATTGAATGTACTTTTATGTGTTATAAGGTACATGCATTGTTGTTGAGCATCTCCTCGCATATTCAATTACATGATTGCTTGTGCCACAATCTCTTATAAATTCTAATGTACTCGGATATTGCTCTGATTTTGTTTTGTTGGACCACCAACCCTTTTGGGACTGCTCTATATAGGATTTTTGTTTGTATGGCAGTCGTATTCGTGCGGTACTGATGGCATGGCTGATGAAGTGATGAGTAAGTAACAATAGAAAAAAAGCAAGGATTTTTGAGCTACCTAAACATGGCCTACACTAACTAATCCAACTATTTCCGTTACGACATATTTCATAGATACTGAATACTGACCGACCAAATATGACGCGACCTATCAATTACTTCTTGGTGAACTATGCAAAAAACAACACTAGACAAATCGTACTTAAGCTTCAAGGTTCCTTTATCTCGACCACCATCAACAAAACTTGTAATTATCATGAAAAAAACACTCGTCTCCTCCGTAAGTGCAATGTCTTCTTAAGAGGTAGGGAAAATAGCGGCATCAGCTTATTAGTGTTATGATCCGTATCATATCACATTTGCAATAATCGTAAACGTAAATTAAGTAGGTAGAGCAGTCACTTCACTTCATCCACCCAATTCCAATGCATGAAAACAACAAAATCGATAAAGTTTATTAATGGGCTTACCTCTTTGAAGTACCATACTTGTTTTCAGGTATGTATGTATTAATATATCTTCAGTGCTAAAAATATTTACGTGCGGATGTATGAATATGCAAAAAAAATGCTATCGGCCCACAATGCCGTTTTATGAGTAGAACATGCAGAAATGGAAAATGATAATAATTCGGAAGAAAACAGCTTTCTCGATTGATCGGGCATTTCACATAGCACAAAATGTATGCATTCATGGAAACTATGATTTTGTATGCAAGCACATTCGGAGGAATTGATTTATTCCAGTGGAATGGGAAAAATACTATGAACGTAATTATTGCTCCATCTGAAAAATAACAAAACCTATTTACTTTGTTTGTAAGTACGAATGCCAATTCCCTGAATGCGATCTATCTTCTTAAAAAGGGCTTAATTGCACGTATAAGTTTCCAAACATTGCTAGCATTATATTTGACATTTCATTCGTATGCGTTCACAAATTGACAGTCGATTTGATCTAGTTTACATGCATTGTCGCTCTCAGTGGTATGGTATATATTAATATTATATATGTTTGTGAATATGATTATCATAAATTTGAATTAATTGCAGCGTAATTTGTAGACATGGCGAAGTTAAACTTGATGTAGATTCATATTATTATGATCACTTCTGCTATCATCATTATCATCATCCAATTTTTCTGACGCGTGATTCAACAAATCGATATCACGCATTTCTCAATGTTCTAGAGTTGAGAAGGAGGATGTTGTCCTACCGGTGTATCTATTTGTTGCGGAAAGTTTTTTTTCTCTACTCTGGTACTGGTTCTACTCGTTTTGCTACGCAAAGCAGAAAACCTAAAGGTATCTACTGGTGGTCTCTGGTGAGGATTTTATAAGCCAAGTCGAGGATGCAGCCAATGCAGTGTAGCATGACATTTAAAAACTCTTTGTTTCCTTTATGAATTGTAGAATACAAAACAATGAAATGAATCCTCAGCAACATTTCCACTTGAGTGATGAATTTTAAGTATTCTTAATTTTGTTTAATTGCAATAACTTATGAATCACTGGTACTACCTCAACTACCATAATTGCTACGTGGATTACGAATGCTAATGGTTTTGATCTTGGTCACTTTTACTACAAGACTCTCATTTAAACATGAAAAGTGAGGACCAAAAACTGCATCAAAGATGGATGAATCGACGACACATTACAGACCTGAAAAAATTAAGTGCCAAATCCTTTCAAAGAAGTCAGGCTTGGTCTTCCAGAAGATTTCCACTTGAATTCGATATTTGAATATCATATAGTAGCTTAGAATAAAAAATCGCATATCTAGGAATAATTTTCACTAAAGGTGAATTTAACCATAGTTAAAGCTAACAAACACTTTTTTATTACTTATGCATGAGCTCCAAAACTTATTTTATTCAGAACAATATCAGCAAATTTTTAAAACATGTTGAGATATTTTAATCTGCGCTTTAAGAAAGAAGCTAACAGCCTAATGGAAGAAACGCGCTTCATAATTTGTCGAAATATCTGTAGGTTTAGATCTTGCCTAAATCGCACTAGAAGATCCAAACTTCCACGTTCAATTGTTGTCTGTCGTCATCAACATCGCGTCATGCTTACCATTATTAGTCATAAGAAAGATGAATTGGAAAAGAATGAAGGTCATTGACTAACAGAACTTTGAGAGTAATGAATATAAGGATTCAAGGTGAAAGACAAAGTTTGTTGTAGTAGACCTTTCCATCTTTGACAAAAACTTCTATAATGCAATGGCCACATATCGGGAAATTACTTTATGATGAAGTATGTCCAAAAATATATTATGCAGTGCAATAATGTTCGAACATACTTGACGCTATCGTTTGCTTACTCAATGCAATTACAAAATGCCTACCACCATATTTTGGCCTTTGAAAAGGAAGAAGGGGTTGGTTGGTTAGGAATGGAATAGGATGAACGGACACGATAATGTGCAACGATGATAGAATCGATGATATATGATTTGCTAAATTGCGGCAAGTTTCATTAACTTCCTATAAAAAAATTAAAGTTTAGTATTGGTCTGGTACTGTGCGTCGATGACGACATCATTTTTAAGTAAGCCTTAAATCTCTGCTCCTTATCATCTAGACCAAGTTATCGTCCCACGTAAAGGCATTATGTACTTCCCAAAATAAAAATCAATCAAGCAATAAAAAGTGTACAACATCAGCAATGATGAAAAATGGAAAAGCATGGGTAAAATACCTAATGTCGCAGCTTTACTTTTAATGTAAACACGCATGTATATACTCGTCGAAAGATCATTGGAAATGCTGGTGATCAGGTAATATTGGTCATATATCGAAGAAGAATAACCTTCTAATTCGCATTCGCAAAAACTAATCGATTTTCTTGAGTCATGCAAATGCTGGTTGGAGTTTGGTGTTTTGCAATGTCATTTATTTGTACCACTGCTTGTGATCTCTCTTATGCATAGGCATTTTTGGTTGATATTAAAAAGGCGAGGATCATTATAACAATTATTAAGAACCATTTATCTTTGGTGAACAATCAAAACTGATTTCATTGATGGTTCCACTTATACGAAAGCACACAAACAGCAAACGCAATTATAAATTCTCAAATTGAATGTGCAATTAAGTGTCTATGCCATGCCATGCCATGATGTACTCGTATTTAAGTAAAGTACAGCTTCTGTTACAGCATTGACCATAATGAAGGAAACTCGTGTTGCAACTTAAGCAAACGATCACGAGCGCGTCTTCACTTTTACTTCCGTCTTATTTTCCTTGACGTGATCCAATAATCAACTGAGCTCATCTTTGCGAAAAATACTGTTGTTGTGAGTTGTGAGATGAGCACAAAAAACGGAAGGAAACTGAACGATGCGACGAAGCGAAGCGAGTAGCGGTGATGATGACGACGATGATCACAATCATGCAATCAACTTGTTCTTGAATCTTGAATGTATATTCCTACTTGTTAGTTAATACATATATTGTGTCTCATGAATGTTATATTGATATTGATGGGATGATGATAATAAATCAAACATTATATTTAAGAGCATTTCATTCATTAGCTTGTTTGCTTATGATGATCATAATAATATCATGCTTATATATTTTTTGCTCTAATGTTGATTTCTATATGTCTCGTTTCGTTTCGTTTGTTAATATGATTCAAGTTCACGAGCAATTTTTCAACCAATTACAAGGTGATGTGCTATAATTCGCTGAATTTTTTTTCCAATGCGATACATTATTTTAGTATCGTCATTAAAAATGATGAACTTGTCCTGCAAGCAATATGATGCAACTACAAAAAGAAGCCGTGGTACATTAAAGTGCTCTTTATTATACGGTGCATTAATAATTACTTTGCTCGAAAAATTTACGATCTCTTCCTCCTTCTTCGAACTTCGAAGGAAGTCAACATTTCCTCCTGTGTAAGTATACCTGTATGTATGTCCATCGTCCACCTTAATTTAGTGTCTCTTCATGTCCAGACCCAAAAAATTAGCTCATGTTCCGATCACTTTTAATCCAGTGTTTCGGTGTATGGCTAGGCTAGGCAAAATTCTGACAATTGATCTGCAAAAATTTCCCAAGAATTTTCGTTGAACTCTATTAACTGCTCATTGTCTGCACCTACTTTTCCATTAATGTCGTATTTTAAGTGTTCTAACAATCTTCTGAAGTATCCAATAATGAAATTTAAGTGAGCAATAATTCCATTACCATTTACAAGAAGCACCACCTTGAATAACCTGTCCTGAATAATGCGTCAAATATTAATTCGTCACAGTCATTCAAGTCATCGCACTCGTACTTCTTTACGACATTTATTGCTCGACAAGGAATTTATGTCGACAATATCTACGCTAGTCAGAATAGAAAAAAGTCAAACTACGACTATCTGAAAGCTACGAAGGACCCCTCCTGCGAGTCCAAAATAAGCAAACTGAAGTTCCAAAATGCTCTTGAATTTTTATTAGGTACTTCATTCGCGACTTTACAGAGTGCTGAACAATGAAGTGAGAAGACAAACATAAAAATTCATCACTCTCTGGTCCATCCTAATCCAAATCATTGGAGCATATATACAGCATAGCTGCACGTAGCCAAATGAATTATGATGAAAGGTACGGTTGGAATCGGAAATGAAGCGTCGTCATCGTCATCAATAAATAAGTCAGTCCAATGAATGGAATCCTACCCCTTTCCGTCCTCCTCTGCAAGAAGAAGTATGTTTCAAATATAACAACTCAACGAAGACTTTAAGTGGAAAGGCAAAATTACTCAAAAAAATCACTATCATCATCGTCGTCACATTGAACATTGAAGTCTTCGTCGTCTTTCCAAATAGATGAAGCGTGATACGGATTGTGATTACTGCACACACTCTTCAGCTGCAACAACGGCATATTATTTAGTTCTAACGCAACATTAACTAATACATTGTTGAGAGTTTTTCATGCGGAGAATCGTGATTTTTTTCAGGCTCTCATTATATTATGGGTATTGTTGCAACTAATCCATTCAAACTATGCGTACACAATTCTAACAGCGCTATTATGCTTATCGATTATTCACGAGCGTGTAATGCTTTTTGCAACACAACGCTCACTCTCTCGTGTCTCGTCGTCATCATCCTCACCACATTACATAGCAGAATAGCATCACATCGCGTCATCGTTGTCGGTCGCACTATGACGAACTGACTTCTTCGTAACTCCTCTTGTGGTTTGATTTCATCGTTTCATTTCATAGTTTATAGCGATAACAATTACGGTGGCTAACAACAATGAGTTGTAAAGTCCGTTACTATATACATTACGCTGCGCTGTGGCGACAACAACGTTCCTTGAGAGGCATGAAATCTTAGAGATGGGTTCCACTTCAGCGACGTTATTTTGTCAAATGGAATCGCTGCATACGAGTAAGACTACGAGTGCATACGCGCGTACTAAAAAGTACTCGTATTCTCCTCACTCACTCGCCACTCGCCTTTCGCACATATTGCACCTGCATCTCATCTTATTCATTCTCAAGGCACTCAAACTCTTACTTCTTATTTCACTAACTATTATTATAACATAACCGTAGTTGACTAGGCTAAATGTGCGTTAAAATGTACGGACTACGGACAAACATGCTTGATATGTTCTTACAATGTAAGCATTGTTGCATATTATGCTGCTGCGGCACAGAGCAACACGGAGCAATATAATGATGATATGTAATTGAATAAAAATGTGTCCCTAAAGGAAAAGGATTCCTTTTTTGATCCTAGGTACTTACAACATTATTACAAGGGATGATGATGATGGCAAACTTGTGAGTCTCATGTGGTTTTTCATTTCTTTCATTCTGTATGGATACCTGTTGGCTCAAAACTAGGAGGACTTTAAAGGTGTTTTCATTCATCAATCAGTTTCATCAGAGCTTCCTATGTAACTAGTGCTAGGATTTAGAGACTCCATAACAGATTAGATATTTTATTGATGAATTTCAATCCTTTATTATTCAGAGGTCCTCAACAGCGTCTTGCATCATTTGCTAGTCAGTCTCTGAAGCAGTTAAGACGTTGCAAAATTCTGTACGTAGGAAGTTATAGTTGTTGGTTTTTCAGTGTAGTGCCTCGTATTATTATTTTTATTTGGACACTAGATCATCAAACGAACGCAAAGTTTTTGTCCTGCCATAGTTTAGTCGATGGTGTGTGTGGTGTGGTGACCTCGCGTTTTTTGCTTTTCGCCTCTGTGATTTGTTTCAGGTAGAAAGAGAAAATATAATATATGATAATTACTTGATCTTCAATAACATTTTTTTTTCATCTGCGTTTGGAAATGAAGAAAGAGATGGCCATGAGTTTATCGAGTTAATAAGATTTCCAATAGGATAAGCGTATTATGTAGATGACGTTTTTGCACTGAAGTTTTTAATACGGGGTTGCAGGAAATTCATTCCTTCCAGGAAGTTAACTGACCTTATAATATTTTTGCAAGCACCCGTTTCTCAGACTCAGACATTCCACATAGGTACTTAAATTAGTTACTCAGTTTCACAATTCAGAGGAAAGGAAGCCTATAAAGAGATGGTGGAAAGATAAAGCCTAATTTAAATTCTTGTCATCATCATGTACAACGAGTACCTATTCCTTTTTGAAACGGCACGTCCCCATTTTATGTCCTCGTCAAAATCAGTTTCTCAACAAAGGGAGTTTATTGAACCGTGGAAATGAATTCACGACAAATTCGCGCGTTGGGCTGAAAGTGACTGGGACGAGGGGCATAACCCAGTTATTAAAAAAGAACATTTATTGCTACTTTAACGCATGGATAAAATAAAATCGTACAATTTGTTCTTATGCATGCGCTTAAAGTTTGATTTGATATGACTTACGACACCGTCGGAGAATTTTAAATAAAAGAAATCTTCAACACGAACTTTCCATTTTGAAAAATTGCTTTGGAAAAGATTCGATTCGCAGGTATGAAATCTTTGCCGCATTGAAACTGAATGAGATTTGTCATGATATGCAAAATAAATTTTTTTGTGAAATGCCCATTTCTTTTATATCTTTGTGCCAAATTCGTAATTTGATTGACTTAAAAAAGCTGAAACTACAGTGACTGACTACGAACTGCAACAACCGAATAAAATCAAAACTGACAATTGTGTCGAATGTGAGTTTTACATGTTTAGCGTTTAAGTCAAAATTTGAAATAATATTTTAGAATTGGAAAGAGACTTCAAGTACGTGTATTTATAAAAGTACGATAGCAAAAGAATTGATTTCGTTTATAGAATTCGAATATTTAAGCAATGCTAGATTGCTAGAATTCAGATGAACTCATGACCATCTCTGCAAAAGATTTCATTAAGGTCCAAGGCAATCGCATGAAAGCAATTCGCGAAAAAAATAAACCGTTCTCTTTGTTCCCGAATCTTGGCTGTAGATCCCAATACATAGATGCAAGATGGGTTGCGGCAGCACAATGTACGGATATCGAAAATGCATGCGGTACAGTCTATTCACATCAAACTTGATCGTGCTGGTAAGTGATTTGATTGGATTTATGCAAAAATTTGGAGTAAACAATAAATCTCCTCACTGATTCCATGTTATTTTCGGTGAATGGAAAATGAAAGAAATTAGCATGCAAATAAAATATTGTCTTCAAAAATTTCATGTTCCAGCTTGGAGGAATTGCTGCAACCGCTGTTGGTGCCGTGAAGCTTCGAGACCAATCATATTTTGAACGTATTGCAAGTGACAGTTTATACAGAAACTCATGCTATGTCCTGCTAGGAATGGGAATCGCCACAATCTTTCTTGTCGCATTGGGATCGTTCGGCGCCATGAAAGAAATTAAATGCTTCATTCTGACTGTAAACATCGAAGCTTAAAAATTCAAAATTGAGTCTAATCTAATGCAATACGAGGCAAAATATTCATAACAATGATTTTTTGTTTGATTAAAGTTTATCATAGCACTTCTCATATCATTTGTCGTGCTACTAATTGGAGGCTTACTTGGCTATGTATTCACCGCAAAGGAATCGACTCCGATGAAAACCGACATGTTAAATTCGATGAAAAAATACAATAAAAGCGACTCGATCAGGGAAACATGGGATATTGTACAGATACAGGTATATTGATATATGTTTGTCCAGATTATTTTATTTAGCAATTGGAGTGATTCCAGATGTCAAATTTAAGTGCATCTCTGACTTTTTTAGTACCAATGCTGCGGTGCCAGCAACAATGAAGACTGGCTGACGGTATTCCATGGAATTGAAAAAGTTCCTCCGAGTTGCTGTAAAGACTTAAATGCTGTAAGTTAACATGACCATGGACGACGATTTTCGCGTTTGCATATTACATATATCGGCTTCCCAAAAATTTCGTGTTTAATGTTTCGTTATTACAGGTCCCTGGATGTCAAATTACCGCTCAACCTCAGGAAATATGGACCATGGGCTGTGCATATAGACTGAAAGAAGGAGGTACTGTGGTTGGGAGCATAGGAGTCACGGTATCGTGTTTCATGGTAAATGCTCGAAATCGTTAACAAATCTTTGAAATTAATGCAACATGAATCAATTTATTAATGCGCTTTTATGCATATTTTTCAGATTTTCAGTTTGATTTTCAGCATAGCAGTTTTTAGAAGCATTACGTAGGATTTTGGATTTTGAAGTGCAAATAGAAAGTTATTTTTCGTAGTACCTGGTCGCAAAAATGTTCATTTTACGTCGCAAAGAAAATTTCTTACATTCACTTCTTCCGTGTGCTCTGAATGATTGTCCTGATTGTGAATGGAGTTTAATTTATGTCATTGCTTGTAATGTAATAAATATTTGTAGTAGTCTTGTTAACGGTATGACGCTTGGAAAGTCCTTTCCAATTTCTGGAAAGTAAAAGTTCGGATGTGGCATTATATGAAATATTTTAACTTGTTTATATCTTTCTTGTTTCGCCTGTTTTATGACTTTTTGACACGTTCTTTTGTGAATTGTGTAGATACATTATTCTCTCAAGTAGAGATTACGAAATGACTTGTTCATTAACATATTTAATTTATGTAATAATAAATATTTTTATGTTAGAACGATATACTGCTTTATATTGAGTTTTTTCAGATTTTCATCATGCCATATTATGTATGATTACAGCAAGCACGTGTATCATTTAATCCATGACTTTTTTCCATTAAAGTGCACACTGAAGAAATTAAAAATAACATTTTGCCACAATGCGTCAATGAAAAAAGAAAATAGTTAATAAAGATGCAAATAAATTTAGCGTATTATGCAGCATTTGAAACACGCATTAGCATTAAATAACTAAAGTTAATCAGATTTTAGGAAGCAACCAGCTCATTTGTTTGGACCATCTAGTTCAGTATTCATTGTGTTGTACGCCATTAAATGGCAATTGATGTACAAGATTTTCAACGTACTCAATATCGTCGACTTTAATATAAAAAATTACTTGCACAGTCTCAAAAATTGTCTTGTAAAGCCAAGAGAACAAAGGTACCACAGTAGTACATAATATATTTTCTAAAGTTATCGCTCCGAGGGGACACACAATGCACACTTTTCTTGAAACTTTAAATGATTATCCGGTGAGTAAGGAGCAAGCCTTGAGATTTTCGGATGGGGTAAAATATCCCGACTCAAGCACCATTTGCATATCCGTCTCATCTCAGATTTTATATGGAAAAAGGACTACTGTTTATTGGGTATAAGGGGATATGTACCACATTCCTCTTTTCGGACCGAATCGTAAATATCAAAGTACCTTGTCAGTACCTCTCATGATAAGTGAAGACCGTCTCCAGTTTTTTTTGCTTCATTCATTCAAACCGCGAGTTATGTGCTGCTCCATTATGCGCTTTCTTGTTAAATATGTATTAATCAAAATCATTCATTGGTTACTTTTCTATGCCTCAGTCCAAAAGAAGCTAGGGCACATCATATTTAAAAGGAGCAGGTTTCATAACAAATAAAGAAATTAAAATACTTGGGTCGAGACTTATGTCGCTATTAGAGCAGTCTAAGATCTTCCTTTTCAGAATGCTCTGGTTTAAGTCATATGAATGCAGAATGGAACTGCTCTTTCTTTAATGGTTATTGCATCATTGGTGGTTCGTTTGGCAATATTAGGCGTTTTAATGAGATCTTTTTGATTGTGTTCTCTAGCTTTCTAACTTCTTCCAAGAATCCATATCCATGCGCGCATACAATTTGAACAAAGCAAGTTTTCAAATCGAATTCAAGATTATAATTTAAAGCTATTGTTGAGGGTATAATACAATTATAATATCAATGTTTATGAAGATCGTTACTGTCATATATAAAATATTGGGTTTCGTTTGGTCCTTTGGTCTTCAAATTTTTTTATCCTGATTTTAGCTGGCGACTTTTAAGTGTTTAAGCTAACACGGTAAAAATGACTCATTCATCTCCCACTCGTGGAATTATAAACGCATGACTGAAACTGAAATAGCTTGTTTTCATGGATAATTTCCATCTAGTTTTGTTCGATAAGAAAAGAACCAAGAACACAAGACTTTTGCATAACGAGAATGATTGTAACTTTGAAAGTCACGTCTTAACCTTACATCATCAAAATCAGAAAACATAATTAAAGTATTTCGTACGGACATGCGTGCATGTTTTTCATACCTTTTTAAAAAGACTCCTAATCATCTCATGATAAGTAGGTACTAACGTAAGAACCATATCAGCAACAAAGAAACGCGAGTACCATTTCTGAAACGATGCTACCATTTTTTGAATTTTTCACTGCAGATTTGCATGTGCATACTCGCGAAAATGCTCGAAATGAAAATCTGAGTCAGTGATGCGACTGACTTGCTGCAATGCAATATAAAGATTGCTTTTTTTCGTTAAAAACAACCAGCATACTGTGCCATTTATATGTATATTATGTACCTTCATAATAAAATTGCAATGGCTTAGCTTGAATCTTATCTCTTGCAAAGGAGCCACCCACGTTTTCCGAACACAAAGGAAGTCAGGCAACAACTTTGTTGTCTATCTAAAATGCCCAATTTACTATGCACTAAGCAATGCACAGGAAAGCGAGCAGAACGATGAGGATAAACCTGCTACTGCGTATTTAGGTATGAAGCGTATCATCTTCCCTTTATCTCATTTCGCCTTCACTTTTCAAGCCATCCATCCTCCCACATCCCACACACAAGTAAGCAAAGTCCATAAAGAATCCGTGTATGTGCCATGCCATAGCCATGCCGTGGTGATGAGATGATGTTTGTTCTCTTTGACTTTGGGAAAAAGCAAACCAGCTGTAGCTGTGCAATTTTAAGAAGAAAGGATCTGATTTAAGTCATTATTACATGCAGTGCATTTAAATGCATGGGAATAAATGTGTGCCAAGCGAAGTTAGTGAAGCACTAACAACACAACATAAAAAACTCATCTTCACTTTTTACTTTTCATTGTTAACTATTTTAAAGGGTGCGCACACATTCAGAAAATGATGATTTTTTTTGTGTGAGCACATCAAAATGTGAAAGAGTACAATACAATACTATAATCATCATAATATAATAATTCGCAAAGATATTACTTTATTACTATAACTATTATACTACTGTAGCTGTAGACGCAGTGCCTAAAGTTTCATGGCTTAAATGCATTAAAGTAATGAAAAATGTCATTTGGCACATGCTCTTAAAAGAGTGCGTACGTGCATTGAAACAGCATCCTACTTTAAACACTTGAATCAACAAGTAACAATTTAATATAAAATTAATTTTCACGTACGAAATTTTACTCCAACCATTGTTCACTGGAACCAATGAATGGAAGCAGAGGAGCAAGGGCGGAGAACGGAAGACGAACTGTTTTTGTTGTTACAATGTGGAAGTATAATTAATTAAAATGGGACCAGCCCAATGTACCAAAGGTATTCCAGAGTCACAATAAATTAAGTTGGAGCATTACAAGTTCGAGTGAAGTGAACGGGAGAGGATTGTAGATTTCGAGAGTGTTTTTGTAGGTCAGCAAAGGCTCTGGAAGAGAGCAGAGGTCACTTTGAACTATCAGCATCATGTAACTCTGGTGTAATGAAATGAGTCTTCATCGTGACCTGTCAAGGCTCAAATGCTTTAGCATGTGGTTGGTGTTTCAGCGTGATACAATTTATTTGAATGGTTACGTAATCAAAATGTAGTTCACTCGATCCTTCCATCGAAATTCCATCGTTTAGTTGCGTTCTAAGGCAGTATAAAAATCGGGAGCACATTTCGTCGTGTCACACTTCCAGTTTTTGTAGTGGAGGAGTAAAAGTGCTTTAAAAGGAAACGCTGCGTGGTTTGTGATATTATTATATATTTTGAGAATTAATGCGGGAGTAAAATGAGAATTCCAACTAGTCCAACGAGTCAAAGAATATTGGAGTGATTGATTTGTACAATTGTTACCAACCCCGTGGAAATCATTATAATTAAAGAACTTTTACCAAAAGTACGATAAAGGAAAATTAAAACGAATTTAAAAGATATTAAATGCATAATAATCTCCCTGTGAATAATTTGATTCGAGAAACTAGCTGTTTGAAAACCGTATGTCGTGACACCGTTGACAATTTACTTCAATAAATGTTTTAAATGTTAAATACTTCGACCTTCTAGTAGTTTCGCGAAAGCAGGAAGTTGTTTTCAAAGATCCAGTTCAACGTCATCATTGCGATCCTCACATCCACATCACAACATTTTTGAGAACGTAAGTGATCATACATTGTATGTATATCAAAATGTAATTTACTTTTTACTGAGTGGAATATTCTTTTTAAAATGTCAAATGGTTCGTAAAATGAAGACCTATTAATCCTTCTAATTGTCATGAATCCATATTCCAAGGCGGAATTGGTTAAAAGTTTAAAGGGAATGAATGAGGATTTAAAGAGCAAGTTCACTGGAACTGCGAAGGATATTTTTACGCTTGCAAATTAACTAAGGGGATTAGAAGCATTATTATTTGTTTTTGAATATCCTTTAATCTTTTCTTTCATATATATAAAAATTGCATTGAATTTTTTCGTGTCATGTTTCATAATCCATCTCACGTTGCATTAAAAGTGTCATGATCGTAAATGTGCTGTTTCATCTTTACATCGCTTTCTACTTTATTCATTTTTGTGAACAGTCTTCCACGCATAAAAGAATTCATTTCATTACGTAATCATGTAGTCGAGGGTGGAGGTCAGGTGTCAAATGCATTTTTATGAAATAATACATCGATTCATGAAGTCTATGAGATGGGATGATTAGACGGAATTGGAGTAGAGAACTTGGTATTAAATTACTCTCCATGCAATTTTAGCGAGTCATAATTTATTCATTGCTGGAGCACGGGAAATTCATATAAGTCACATTATTGCGCAAAAGTAATTATTTATGTCAGTACTTGAAGAGCCTGCTGCTAAGGCTGAGACGAGGTCATTAAAGCTTTAGTAACTTTCATGGGACAATAAATATTTTTGTTAACAGTGAGACTACATAATGTATGGAACTCACCCCACCCGGAGGGAAATTTTAACTTTAATTAAATACTTCTTGATTCATGTAGCAAATTGTCTATCCTGTAAATGATCTGCTGCGCGTGGATTGTCCGTAGTCCTTACGAATTATATAGTTATTAGTTAGAAATCACTAAATAAACGATGATTTGCATTTCTGTAAATTTCAATTCAAGTCTGAAAAACTGATTACATCATTATATTAAATCCGAAGGGTAAGTAGTGTCCTTCTAAAAATTCTAGCCTCAAGAACCTTATATATTTTCCCCTCTGGTTCCCCTGGTTCGTCCATTATAGTAGAGTTTTCCCGTGGTTTATTTCTTAGAATTACTTGCGCTGAGTTTTGACTTAACTACCTATCGCAATCATGTTCTTCTTTGTTCATTCATTCCATCACATTTAAATCAAATTAAGCTCATTCAGGAGCAGGACTCGACACTTTTTACATCATGTAGAGCGTAACAGATAAGAGTGGACAAGTTTTTAAGCCCTGTATGATAAGAACTATTAGTTTAGATGATTATTGATGAGTACTGAGTACCCACAACTACTCACGAATGAATTTTAGCTGACCATATCCTAATGCAATAAATGAATGTTTTTATTCAGTCACGTAGGTAAGTGCAGTTTGACGTTCCATTACTATATGTACATTCGTGAATCATCATGAATACAAGCCTGGATAGCATTTCGTCTTCGCGTAGGATTTGAAGATATAGATATCTTGTATCGAAATAATATATTACGCCTTGCACTCTATATGACTTCATAAATAGGTTCAGAGAAGCTTCTGCATAATATGATATCAATATCCTTTGTGAATTGACTGCGCATTGCAGTTGATTGGACGTTTGGGTGCATACTATACTCATCTTGTTGTATTCTGGAGAAAAGTTTTTTTTGAATGTCAGTGTCAGAATAGCTGGAAAAAATCTTGATTTAAAATTAGACTGGTTTTGATCCCGATATTACGCTGAATAAGCGTGTGTGTGTGTGTGTGTGTGTGTGTGTCTGTGTCTGGCTGGGTGAAGGTGAATCCGCTCCACAATTGGAATTGCCAGGTCCATGTGATATGTCGGCATGCGTGTTAAGAATTTGATGTCAATGCAGAAAAAGTTCACCTAGCAACTGCAACCGCATCAATTTCTTTTGTTGCTTTTGTTTGCAGTAGGTTAGGCTCTAGGCTGTAGGTAAACAAAGAATCAGCAGATCAGGTTTTCTCTGTCAGTTTGTCATTCTCAACCTCCTTCTTTTCTCACATCTGATTTTACTACAACTTGTGTCTTTTCCTTTCAAAGTGAAAATTCGGACAATATTCTTATAATTCTTGATTTCCAAACTAATTCTGATTTAAACAATGCAATTTTGATTAGTCTTTTTTGAAAGTAATTAATTTTTCATATTCCAGAACGAATTAACTATAATTTTGGTGGCTTAATCGCTGTGCTGGAGGAGTAATTTCTAGTCGTCACCAACTGACTTTGATTATTTCCCTGATGGAGAAAGCAGACACGATGGGGGAACCGTCAACCAAGGTCAATATCTACTCCGACGACGATTCGGAGCATGATAAATGTGTCTTGAAGATCCAAGGGATGACATGCGCTTCATGTGTTGCATCAATTGAGAAGGAAGCCATGAAACTTGAAGGTAAGAGTTTTTACTTTTCACTTTAAAGCCTTGTTGCCTTGTCTGAAAGAAAACAGGGGAAAGTAAAAGTTTCTGTACATTCCTTTATCAGGTGTATATAAGATTAGCGTTGCACTGATGGCTGCAAAAGCAGAAGTCTATTATGATGCTAGTTTCGTATTAGCTTCACAAATCGCGAACCATATCTCAGATATGGGATTTGTCTGTGAGGTTATGGAGGAGGCGAGTGGCCCTGGTGAAGTCACAATCCAGGTATGTGATCTAAACTTGGATTTTGAACGTTTTCCGCGTTAAATTTCCTACGACTTGTTAGACTTGAATTACATTTGATTTTAAATATGATCAGATCAATGGGATGACCTGCTCAGCTTGTGTGAGTTCGATTGAACAGAATATGATGAAGATGAAGGGTGTTATCAGTGCTGATGTCAGTTTAGCCCTCTCCTCTGGAAGATTTAAGTATGACCCCGAGGTGACTGGTCCTCGAGACATTCTTGATGAAATCAATGTATGAAAAGTTTTCATTTCTTTACTGAAATTTCCAGTTAGCAGACTTTCCAGTTAGGCATCAACCTTTTTTATATTTACAGGATATGGGTTTTGAAGCCTCCCTCGAGCCTCGAACAGATTTACACCATCTAGATCATAAAGACATGACTGCGAAATGGAGACATTCCTTTTTCATTTCCTGCATCTTCGGAATTCCAAGCATGATCATCATGGTTTATTTCATGTACTTTATGGATATGGACCATCATGACCTGAGTTGCAAATTCCCCATGTGCCTTACTCCTGGACTTTCTCTAGAGAACTTCCTTCTGTTTCTTCTTTCAACACCTGTGCAGGTAAATATTATCCCGACTCACAGTTTGGAAACTACAATCTTAATTACTACTATTGCACGACTTCATGGGTTAACTCTTTGTATAGTTCATTGGTGGCCGTCACTTCTACCGGGCTGCGATGAAGGCTCTTCGCTAACCTTTTCTATCCTGATTTTTATCCAATCTACGAAAATGGCGCTAGCTCAAATGCATATTCTTGTCGACAGGGAAAGACATCGGAGGCATTAGCCAAACTTCTATCACTTAAAGCAACGGAAGCTTCCTTAGTTAAGATTACGCCAGACTTTGAAATTCTTTCCGAGAGATCGGTTGCGATAGATCTAGTTCAGAGAGGAGATATTCTAAAGGTATGATTCAACCCATATGCCGTAAATTATTTTTTCTTTCATTTGACGACACAATATATTACTTATCGAAGGTGATTCCCGGTTCCAAAGTACCTGTTGATGGAAAAGTGGTGTTTGGAAGTTCAATGTGTGATGAATCGCTAATCACGGGAGAGTCGATGCCTGTGGTGAAGAAGAAAGGTATAATAAAATAACACATTCGATGTCAAGCTTTCATTACTACATATACATTTTATAAACCTTATTTTATGTACTATGTGCGTTGTACTTTCTAATTTACAGACTCTCTAGTCATTGGAGGTTCAATCAACATGAACGGAATGCTTCTCAT
>JAHZNI010003462.1:0-10575 GCA_027744415.1 Seira ritae | reverse complement strand
TTCAAAATCAGAAACAATCACTGAAGAGACGTACACAGAAAATGGCAATTTGATAAGCAGCGCAATGCTCACGAGGCACATTTCTATAACTATATACCTGTCTTCACGGATCACCATTACTGTAAACTTGAAAATACATATATACATACATATATTGCTGAACACTCCAGAAACATATCTTACACACTTGAGAAAATAAAAGGTTTAGTACAACAATAACAATATTAATTTTCCATCATGATGAAATTGATGAGCTCTCTGAGTATGCTAGCCTGAATCCACAGCGCCGTAAAATGAATTCTGATTTTGAAAAAAAATGTTTAAAGCATTCTGATTTCAGGACAAAAATGATGTGATTATTCTTTGTCTTGTGCGAACAGCTCTAGCTCTAACAAAAATTTTGTATGAGCTGGAATTATAATAATTGGACCATACCATTATTGGGGGATAGATTTTTTTAAACAATCTTCAAAGTACTTAATATACATATTATGTAATACTAGTGGAATCCTCACATATTGAAATATTGTTTACACATATTGAAGATTTTCTTTTCCTTAATTTCTCGCTGAAAATATTAGTAATTTATGAAAACATCTATGATATTCATGTTCAAGTTTTTCTGTCTTGAATTTGACGTCCGTTCTTGTTCTTGCATTCCATTGGGACAAGGAACCATACAAAATCTATAAATATGAGCTATTTGTAATCAGTGAAAACGAAAATATATAGTTTATCGTGAACGACGCCATAAAAAGAGATGAAAGGTAAAAATTGTTCTTTACAGTTCGGACAAATTTTTAAAGAATGGAATCGATCGAGCGGCATGAACTCCATGAAATAAAGCATTAATTATTATAGGAGAAAGTCGTGATTTAAAATGCTTTATGCGAAGGTTTGGTAATGGTGAAAGTTTTTCATGAAAAAGAACCCAATGAATTTCTAAAGAGCTCTGCGCGTTCTCTCGTGAGGATAAATAGCATCATTCACAATGTAGATGTTTTTCTACACTCTCCTACTGAACGTGTTGTTGGAAAATGAGGAATAACCGTGATCAGATCATGAATGAATGAGAGAGATGATATTTGTATTAAGGATGCTGAATGCTGTGCTGACGAGCTATTGTGCTAAAGGAAAAGGGAATAATGTTATTTTAATTGAGGGCTCAAGACTCAAGATAGGCCGCAATGCGAGAACATTTTGCATGGATCCTGGATCTGATCTGAGAAAAGGAAGGACACCCCTTAATCATCATCATTTCATCATTCCACGGAACACGGTCACGATCTGAGAACCGCTGCTCGTGAATCAGGTGTTGTCTCACTCTCCCAGCAAAGAAAAAACGGAAGTGAAAAAGTGGTTCGCTACGTTTGCGTGCATGTTATGTAGTTCACATTATCGGTATCCTTGATCATCATCATCATCAAGTGTAAAATTATTCGTGTAATCTTAACAACTCCAGTTCACATTACTTAAATAATTTCGTGGCTTCTCGTTACTCAGATTTCTTAATTACTCATTTCAGTTAACATAAAAAAGGTGAGTATGTTTTCTTAAAATCTCAGGATTTTGCTAGTTAAATCCACTCCATTGATTTAAAATAAATATTACTAAAGAACATTCAACTGGTAGAAAAAATATAAATGATGTGTGTGCATGAAGAGCCAATATAAAGTTTTAGTGGATTAGGGCGTGGAAAAAGATGAATACATTGTCTTTGATCTTTTAATTACTTTGTTTTTATGAGACAAACACAAAACACTAGCTCATTACTTCCTCATACTGAACCGATGTGTTCTAAGAATAAAATTGTTAATATTCAAGTCAAAATCGAAAGAGACATTTCATTTCATTTTATGTCTCGCTATGCAAAGTTTAAAACCGACTGCAACTGGACATGTTTATGTTATACACATGGTCGATATAGTATGATCATTTGTATGATCGAATGAATATTAATTTAGAGGATAAGCTATCCATCCTCATCTGCTTCCGAAGCATTCTGTCGATGAAACACGAGCACTAACAAGTTTTCTCTAGCGGGTTCTCGAACCACGAAAGTGTGAGCATCCCGAACATTTTCGTAGACTGTATGAAAGGGAATATTTTTTAAAAAGAGAAGCAGCAACGCAGCATGCCACGTCCTCATGTAAAGGACAACTCACTTTACTTTTCCATGTCCTAATTTTTAAAGATTCTAGTATTAGTATCAAACTTGGCTCCCTCACAGGGCAACAAATTTTGTATATCATTGCACAATTTTCGGATTTTTATGCTTACTCAGTTAATTCTTACTCCAAAATTTTAGTTAAATTAAATGTTTGTAAAATTATTTCTTTTTGCAGACAGACGGATCATAAAAGTTAGAAAACTAGATTAGAAGATGGTCCGCATTGAGGACGTCACAGACAGTCCGGAAACGGCTCAGGAAGCTGATGATGGTGTTCCTCACAAACGTCGAGTTACCTTCAGTAATAGTGTGAGCACACAAGAGGCTGAGGAAGGGGGAGATGAGGGCGAGGGGGATGGAGAAGTTCAGCCAGAACAAGAGGTAAATGCAAAATAATATTAATATCGACATCGGCTTACTTTTTGAATGGAATGTTAATGAATTTGTTTTGTACTTGTCGTTTCTAGCTCTCGTTTGATGAGCAGGTCAACAGAGCTCGTGAACAGTATCAACCAACACCAATGGAGAAGTTTATGGCGATGTGTAAATCCTTGATACTCCGAGCAATTATGATTTACTTCTTGATGACGTTCTGGCGTAGTAACACAAAACCTCCTGTCCAAAGCAGTTCTGGAAGTGCTAATGTCCCAGCCCCTGCCAGCCTAGCATCTTCAAATATATTTACCAACGGAACAGAATTAGTAATTTGAAGAATAAATTAGCCCTAAACATTAAATCCATCTGAGGTATTGAATATTATATAATGTATTTTTTATCCTTTTCAGGACATGTATGTTTATATCTCAGAAGATAGTCACGGTATAAAGAATTTTTCTAATGCTAAATTGGTGTGGGAGCAGGGAGGATTAGTCTATGGCGACTGGTATGGCGGACCAAATGAAGATGGGACTTATGTTTACTCAACGGAGGTCGAAGTGTCAAAGGTATTCTATTCTTTCATCTTCATTGTTGGCCTATTAGGGATTTTAACTTTATGGGTCCGGTTTCTCCCGATAATCATCCATTTCTATCTTCAATTGGGGTCAATCAATACTTTCTGCTTCATCAACTATTCTATTGCTTCATTGATACTTCGCTTATATCCTTTTAGTTTTACGGTATTCATAGCTATCTTTTCGCAAGCGGAAATATTTCTTTTTGGTAGCTTTTTAATAGAATTTGGTCTTGTCAATTTTCTTTATATTTGCGATTTCGTTTTTATGAAATCAATAAAATTATTAATTTCAAAAAGCTTTATTTATCCAACGCCATGTATCAAAGCCAAATAATATTGACAGAACTTCATCATATAATTTTATTTATTTTGCACACCTTCATCATCTTTTGATCTTTTATAGAGGGTTCAAAACAATGGCTCTATTTACCTTCACACTTACATTGTTCCAAGGGGATTTTCTCCAGATCCAACGAAAAAGCATTTTTACTCAAAGTCACTAACACTCCATCGATCGAAGATGCTGAACAAGTTTAAACGCAAACGTTATGTGAAGACCCATAACCTTCTTACCGGTGAAACTGCGACGTCCGTTGAAGACCAAGAGGTAATGACGATTAAATATTGCTTAGAAATTAGAATAGAGTCTAACTACTGATTTCATCGTTTCATGTTATAAGTAATGATTATGCGATGTTATTTTGATTCTTGTAGAAAGCAGAAAAAATGTCATCTGAAATAGTTTCTCATTGGCACCCTAACTTAACCATTAACTTGGTGGCTGACTGGACCCAATGGACAATGGGAGCTGTTCCTGTTCCTCTGAATGAGTACGTAAACTTCATTCCTAACGAGCTAAAGTACCAGCCTATTTTGTTCTTCAACGACTATTGGAACCTTGCCAAGGAATATTATCCGATTAATGAAACAACACCGTAAGTCTATACAGTCTGTAGAATAAGAAAGAAAATAATTGATTACTGGAAATGTGCAACGTGAAATGGTGTAATAAAAACTGATTTCCGTTTTCAGCGTTCTTCCGTTAACCCTAACGTTCCAACCCCTGTCACTTTTCAAATGGCAACTTTACGCTGCACAGTCAATGCGAAAGCAGTGGACCGCAGGTGCCAATTTGTTTACTGGTCAGGAGGAGGATGATGACGAACAGGACACTTTGAAGGAAGCTTTTCTCGACACCAATCCTTACTTACTTGCCTTGACTTTTATCGTGTCCATTCTTCATAGTATCTTCGAATTTTTAGCCTTCAAAAACGGTATGTAATGTAATGTAATGAGTATATTGACAGATATCTAGCAAATACTATAATTAAATTTGATTACTTCGTAGACTTTTATAAATTTCCTATTCCTATCGGAATACGTAATAATGTTTGCTTCCCTTACTTACAGATATCCAGTTTTGGAACGACCGAAAAAGTTTAGAGGGCCTTTCCGTTCGTAGCGTCTTTTTCAATGTGTTTCAGTCTCTGATTGTCCTGTTATACGTTTTAGACAATGAAACTAATTTTGTGATTAAAGTCAGCGTTTTCGCTGGTCTTCTTATTGAAATCTGGAAAATACATAAGGTAATATTTTGAGCCTTTACGTTTCCTGTTTTCAACTCACCAGCAGCAGCAGCAGATTGATAATATAATGCTAATTTGTATGCACAGTTTTCTGCTGAAATGCTAGAGGAAAAGCAGAAAGCATCTTCTGGAGGAAGTGGAACTGAAAAGAATGGATCTCTCACTCAGCGGAACCCTCCAAAACAATTGGAAAACAAGAGCGACGCAAATGGTGCTTCTACTTCCAAAGCCCAGACTGGTGGATCTCCTAAATCTTCGACTTCCCCGAAGAAAAAATCTACCAAAAATAAAGCAAAGAAGGACCAGTAGTATCATTATATATTTTTTAAAAAAGTACCAGTTAATATTCTAAAAACCTTAAATGAAAATGAAAATGCACTATTTCTAAGACATACTACTGTTACTTAATAGACAAAACTTACTACCTAGTATATACTTCGTAGATTAATTAGTCGTTTGTAATCAAATTAATGATAGGCAGTTTCTTATGAGTCAGCGGAAGAGATGCTGGTGGAAAATGCTTGGGGGTTACAATAAATATAAAGCTAAGACCGAATTGGTTTTTTTGAATTTTGTTTAAATGAATCATAAACTCGAGTGCTGCTTTACAGTCATCCGTACCGTGTGTGGATGGCAGATTCAATCAAATTCATCGCATTAAATTGAGATTGAAACTTAAAAATTACTTTATGAATATCCAGCTAAATTGATTATTTGATTGGAAATTGGTTGTTCAAGAAAGGTGAAGTCTAAGCCCTCATTTGACTAAAATATTTTATTAGGCAGCTAATACTTATTGGGCACAACTTGCACTTGTCATGTTTTGTTTGCATCAAACCAACTCTTGGACCGACCGTCGATGTCATAATAAGAAATTATTATTCTCTCTAGTCAAACAAGATAAATGGTTGTGTTTGTGTTAGTTTTTTGTGTGTAAATGTTGGTCAGTAGATGATATTACAGTTAGTTGGTCATAGTCATAAGTTGTAAATGTTGATAAAGATGGAGACGTCGTCGTCACGTTTGAATGTAAAATGGAAATGCTTTTTTCATCGAGATTTCCTGCTTCCTGTGACATGTTCATATAAATTAATGTGATTGTAAATAATTTATACACTCGAGTATTAGTGAATTGGCTTAATACTGGTGTATGGGAACTCGGAACTAGGAACATACTTGATCGTTGTTTGATGTAAAACATTCCGATTAAGGTAAATAAATTGAAATTTACAAGAACAAGGAACTGGGATTTTTCCTTACAAATGAAATGCATGTTTTATTGAATACTTTGCACTTCGCATCATTAAAATTAAAATTCGAGAATTGGTAAATGTTTCAAAACTTGAAGTGATTTATAATTAACTTTGTCATCATAAATAAACAAAAAACGACTTCATATAATACAATATAATAATTATTACATACAGCGATCAAAAATATGCAGCACTTTTACATAGAACTAAAAACAACCATTCATAGAGTTACGTACTTACAATGCAATGGTACGAAATCATTGGTAGAATTTTGAAATCAAGAAATACTGGCGGCGGCGACAGGTTAAGTTGATTAATAACCGAACCCTGCAAGAAAAGCAACATGAAACATGAAGGTGATCTTAAACGCACTATAAATAAAATCAAACTATAACTTACAGTTGAGTGGGTTGATAAACTGATTAATATTATGATTTGCATTATTCGAAAATGGAAGTCTCCCCGCACCTTCGTCATTCTGAGTGTCATTCAGGGTAACAACCGGAATCGGCACGTTTTGTCTTGTATTGGCTTGAGCACGAGGAGGAACAACTGGTGGAGCGGGTGCTGCGGCCGCAGCGACAACGGCATTATTTCGCCCACGACGACGACCACGAGGAGCACCACCCTCTGCAGGAGGTGCTGGGGCAGCGGCAGGGTCGCGGTCCTGAATTCTTGCACCTTAACAATTGTTAAATTAAGACAATCATTTAATTTAGAGGGCAAACTTGGTATCAATATAAAGTTTTTTATACATAAAATACTCACTTCGTCTTCTGTTGGTCCTCCCTGGTCGAGGTGCCAAGATTTCATTAATCTGATGTAGTTCAGCAAGAAAGTCGATATACCTACCAGTGGTCTGCATAACATTATAAGCATTTGCCCGAGCGGGTCCTGGGATTGCTTGCTGAGCAGCTTCGGCCGCTGCTTTTTTCGCTTGCTCCTCCCTCTCCTTGATACTTGTCTTACGCTTTTGAGATATTTCCGCAGATAATGAATCAAAAATTCTAGTGATGTAGTTTTCCATCTCGATATGTCGAGATTTGTTCCTAAAAGCCTTTCTGCAAATGGGACATTCTGACTTTTTACGTGCCCATTCGTTGATACAGAAGTTACAAAATGTGTGCCCACAGTCAACCACGGTTGCCTACAGAAAAACAGGTACACAATTACGTTATTACTTATTAGTTATTACCTTAAAAATAAACAGTTTCATCCCTAATATCAAATCATTACTTGTTAGCATAACACAAAATTATTCAATGATGAACTATTGAAAGTCGGTCGTACCTGAATAAAGATTTCGTTGCATACGGAACAGCTCAGTTCGGATTCCATCAATTCTAAGACTTTCTTATACGTTTCTTCTTTAAACGCAGCGTTAACAGACTTGACATTGCTTTCTTTCCGTCTAAATTCTTCGCGTTCCATGTCTCGTTCGCATTCAAGTGCCCTCAGTTTTACTTCAGCCCCGCTCAATTTTTCAGAACAAAGCCTAAGCTGCTTTTGCAAGATTTTCACATCTGCACAATTGCTAATTTCTACATCAGTCATCAACCAGTTATGGAGGGATTTTAACTTAGACGCTGAGCTTGAACCCGGTGCTGAACCTGTCGTCTTAGACTTGGAAGAAGTGCAAGGATGAGAGTCATCATCTGACGAGTCAAGATCAAGCGTTGCAACCCGCTTTTTCTTTTTCTTATCTACGACACCAGTGTCGCTATCCCTAGAAAAGTGTGAGGAAAAATAATGATTATTATCACTGTTTAATTTACCCGTGCTTTAACTCCAAAATAGTGGCATGAAAAATGCATAACTCACGAAGACTCAATCTTATGTTTTCGTTTGAAACCAAAGCCTGGGCAGTGTTCATCGCCGCTGAAGCTGAGAAATTCATCATTGTCATCTGGTGGGTCGACGCTTAACAGGGATTCGCTGCGATTACTCTCCTCCGAATCGGACCGACTGTCATCATCTTCAACCATAACTTCTTCAATTGACACCCTACTTCTTGATTCATGGCTAGAGGCTGATGGTATTGCAATATTGACTTGTGAGATCGAACTAGCTTGAAGAGGTCTGGATGTTGGATGTGTGGAAGCTATCGGCGAATTTGTATTACAATATCTAAACCGATAACGTACGGCTCCAGTAGGAATGAAACTGATTATGTCAGCATCCTTGAGCATCTGGGGTTCCCCCTTGGTCAACTTCATCGAATTTACAGTTAACCCATTTGTACTCTACACAAGAATAGTTCAACATAGGTAAAATAAGTAAACACCTAAAAATACATACTTTGTACTTTTGTAGTACCACTTTGACCAAAGAATGATAATGATGGTATCGTTTTGCTTACCAAATCGATAATGAACCATTTCTGTGAACGATATTCGAGAGTCGCATGACGTCTAGATATTTGCAGCGAACTCCAAATGATATCTGATGTTTGCGCTCGGCCAATGGTTTGCTGTATCGAAATAATCAATGCATCCATAAATTAATGACTACGATTTGGAACAAATTAAGGAAAGGGTAAAGAGATTTTGAGGCGCTGTCCATGTCCCAGCCTGACCAAGACCAAACCCAACCCGTTGTCACGTCCCTTTCGCTGTCAAACTTAAAAATGTTTCTACGACTCATTGTCAGGACCTCTTCTTATCTCAATTCTCTTAACAAGAGTTTTAGTTTTTCTGACATGATATAGCCAACTTACTTGGCTTTATCCTAAACATTCATTATTAAGCTGAGTTAGAGGTGATACTTTAAGGACGTTGCCCAAAATTTTCGATTTTTATACCCCCTCCCTTATACATTGTAGGATAGGGCATTTTTCGTTCCAGACAGACCCCTCTCCCTCCCCATTGGGTGACGTCCTTAAAGTATGGTTCCTTAGTAGCTATACCCCATGGCCCAGACAGACCCTTAAGTTGACCCCACTTGATTTTTGTTCATATGAAAGTGAAATTACTAATAGCAATTTACTACTACGGCTTACGTTTCTGTCATGAAGCTCAATAACTTGCTGAAAGCTGTTGTTGGCATCTCCTTGGATCAAAATGAGTTGAGCTGTAACGGGCGAAGTCATCTTCCTTCCGTCCCGTTTAACAAGGTTATCTAGGAGACGGTGTAGTTCAATCAGATTTGGATCAATCTCGTCAGCTTCTTAGAACACCCTTCGTCAACGGATTCTACTAACCAGCCGCAATGCTTCCAAAAATTTCTAATTTTTACCAGTAGCCAGTGACTGACCACATACAGATGCCAAAATTGCGTTAACTTGTATCTTCATGCAAAATGGCACCACACTCAACCCACAAAGGAAGCGACAAAGAAAAATTCTTGAAACGGCTGTTTCGAAACACGAATAATCAATCATCTGACTCTGACTTGACTTGCGTTTCACATAAAATTCTTCACTTTCACGCGTGACTCATTCACATTCAACAGTGCACTGTGACCGCCGTTGCGTCGTCAAACATTTACTTTTCGAATCTATTCCATGGTAATAGTTGTTTTGGGCGGCAAATGAGAGTAAAAAGGGGCCACGCTAATCTGCAACTTCCACATTTACTTTGTGTCCATCTCATTTATTACGATCTATTCCGTGAAGGATTTTGTGTCTGTCTGCATCATCTTAATTTTGTTTTTAGCTGAACATATTATTTTATAAAAAAAAAAACTGCCCCTGACCAAACTGGAATGAAATATTTTTGCTTTCGAAATATTTTTAATTACTCATCAGACAATGAACATATTATTAATTTCTTTTGATATTAAAGAGTTTGAAGAGCAAACGGAGCCAGTCTAATTATTGAATTATAAAAAGCTGCATTTTTATTTTAAATTTCAAAAAAAAATTATAAAGGCACCCGTAATATTACTCCTCTAAATTATTAATTTGAAGGCAGATAAGGCGATGATACGATGTTGAAATGAAAAAGTATGAGAGGCAAGTATGGCACTCGTTTATGGTCTATGGACATCAATAAAACGTTGAAAATATTTCCTATGAAATGATCATCTCCTCCTTTTCTTTTCATTCCTTACTCTGCTCCTGTCCTGCATCCTGCTCTGCTATTCATGTTCTTGGTTCGATAAAACAGTATGACTTTAGCAGTTAGCGCGGTGAGGATAGGATATGTGCAACCTTCTTCGCTTTGCATTGCCTGCCTATTTCACTATTTGCTAGCTACACAGCTAACGAATTATTACATTTATTTCCCTCTAGCCGTCTAGCCCCATGCATCGTGTAGCGTGTAAGTACTTCATATTATGCAGTACATTATATTTACCTTTTTACTACATATTTACTACCACCACAGCCACCACTCAATGCATGCCTGTTCCTTCATTTCATGAGCTCTCTCTAGTTTTTTTTATGTCCATGTCATATTCGTATTCTCTAGCGCAGCAGAGTTTTATGCAACGAGACACTAGGCATGCAGAAAGAAGTGTGTTGCTTGCTTTTGGGTACTATTTTCCCATTGCGCTGCGCAGCGCGAAGGCCTTTTTGCATTCGGAAGCTGGAAATCATCAGCTCTCATTTTCCCATGACATGCAAATAAGGTTTAGAACTGAATAAAATAAAATAATATCTTTTTTTTTTAA
>JAHZNI010003461.1:0-40800 GCA_027744415.1 Seira ritae | reverse complement strand
TTTACTTATTTTAGCGTCTTCCGTTGCCCCAACTAAAGCTATTATTAAATATAACATAGATTCGCGCTGACTAGAAACATTTTAAAGTCCAAAGAAAGGACGTGTTTAGCATAAATGAGGGGTCTTGATAATTGTAAACATTGTTTTCAACAATGTCGGGTTTCATTTCACAACCGCGACATGAACGCTATTGTATATTTCAGGCTAAAAATATTTCTTTGTTCTTTAACCGCATCCCCAGGTTAATGAAACCAAGAAAACAAGCTCTTCGAAGCCATTCTGAAACAGCGCATGCGTTACATCAAACATACTACATTATACATACTACAAATATCCATTCTTGTAATAATTACAGAATGAGTGACAGTCACGAGCCAGGCAGTTTTACACGTCTCATCGACACATCACCATGACTCTGCGGATTATTACTATTGAGAGTAGGTAGTATGTAAGCGTAAAAAACCTATTTCATGTTTGTAAAAGTGCTCAATCATTGATTTGCGATAGTTGATATCAGTGGCATGATTGGCATTATGTAAATGTTTTTCATGAGAAATGGAAACGACTTCCTTACATTTACATCAAGCTTATTTACAAGAAGCCGACGACGAGCTCAATTGTCTTAAGCATTTTAATGTGCTGCTCTGCAGTCTCACATTACCCCAAGAAGTGCAAGAAAGCATACTTACCACACACCGTCACGCTCCCTTCATACTCTCCAACTTGGCTTTTGTAGGATAACTGTAACAAAAAATACATTCGAAATTCAAACGCCAGTTTTCGTTTTCGTCTTTAGTTCACGTAAACCATTTTATTTGATCGGATTAAACTTGGTAATATATCCTCAAGCTAAATGTTTTCCCCAGATATAGCAGTTCAAAATCAAGATAAAATAATCCATAGGATGGCTTCACATTCACATAATGTCTAAATCCTGGTTCAGTCATAGGGTCGTCGTTAATGGTCATGAATATGACCGCAAAATGATAATTTATATCATTTAAGGAAGGTGATGGATTTAAGGAATTGCAATTGATAGACTTTAGAAGAAGTCATTTATTCAGCAGGGGCAGCGCTAACGAGGATTGTGTTCTTTTTTGTTGTAGTGGCAAAAAAAATTCTGGAAGTTGGAAAGAGAGTGCCATGTCGACATATTCTTTCATCAAGTACTTTACCACCTCCCGAACATGAGCATGACCGTCAGATAACAAAAGTAAAAAAAAGTTATAAAATTTCTCTTTTCTTCATTTTATGGGCACTTAATGTCAGTAAAAGAGGAAGTGAAAACTGTGGTTGTAAAGTTGAACCTAGAAATGGTTTTGTCTGTAGCTGTAAACTCCCACTTTTACTGTGGTTTAAACCAAAATGCATGCACTTAAACCCATGATGATTCCTCTAGAGCAGTGTAACTACAGAATTACTATACATACTATACTAAACTATAAAGCCAGTAGTAGTATAAGAAAATGTATGAGGAATGAAGACGAAAATTATTTTGGGAGCTTTTGTCAGTCCTGTGCTCTGCACGTAACGACCAAAAAGACCACGACGACCAAGTCAAGTCACAAGTAGGGCATGGCATAGCAAAATAAGGTTATGTAATGTAATGTAACGTGCTGACAGTGTCGAACGAAAGGATACTTAAAAACAATATCGAAAACTTTTTCCCCTTTAAAAGCCCCGCAATTTTCTCCTCGGCCAATGCAGATTCCTCAGGAGATTTTAATTTTAAAGTAAAAGTAAAGGCTTGTCTTCCAAACTTTTATTACAGGTGCAAGACACTACACACTCGTATTCTTAAAGATGTCCTTTCAAAAACATTTTTGAGAAAACAAAACTCTTATCTTACCGTCGTCTCATCGCACAAGACAAAACGACTTCCTTCCACTCTCGCGGGCACTCGAACGTTGCTATTCTCGATGTGGATGATACAGTGAACATCGGAGTGAGTGGCCTAAGAAAAACAAATACAGTGAACAGTGAAAGAAAAATCACATTAAAGTAACATGAGCTCTTCAGTGTATAACAAAAACAATCACATTATTCTCTCCTTCTTCCATGTTATATTTATATACATATATATTTTTTGTATTAATCGTGAAAAAGTAAATATTCCCTAGAACAAGTTCAACTAGGTCACAAACCTGTCGAGGGAGATTCTCCACTTCAAGTCGAATTCTTTTAGGAACATTGTTGGCGAAAAGAAGAGGCTCGGTTGGATTACGAAACCGTGGACAGAAGCCAGACCCGTGTGTTGCCATTTGAGCAGGATTCTGCAAGCAGAAATGTATATATTTTATAAATTAATTTAAATCATAGGTGCTTCTTCACTTAATTGGCTCGTACTACTTATTTAAATGTTATTTTACCTGATGCATCATATGAAGCAGCCCAACTTTCTCCCCACTAATGACGGAGGAAGAATTACAGACTGAAGTGTCATGAACACATCGATTCTCGAACACGCACCAGCTACATCCCCACGCAGACTTGACACAGGAACGACATCTCGTATGGTGGGAACAGTTGTAGTAGTAAAAGGAACGGCTTACAAAGTCCTTATTCGTTTCTGAAGATCTCACAGCCAAATCTACTTGGACATGGTCTTGACCTTCAGGTATCACAGGACGGTAGCTGACTGACGGAGTCTTGCACTCCAAACCATGAGGCTTCATTTCTGCGTCGATTGGCGGTGCCGCTCCGAACACACATTTGTATTTTGCTCCAGTTGGAAGATTTGGGCGAATGACAAGCGTTACCTGGAATACAAAAAGAAATAAATAAATATACCAAGTCATAATGAGGTAGATTCTAGATTAATTTCCCTTGATTCAGCATTGCGAAATTCAACTTCTACATTTAAATAAATAAACATTTATACAATCCCAGCAATAAAATTAAACACTCTCCAAGAAAGACGCTGTGAGAAAAATGTGACGATGGGAGTCCATATAGAATTACTTACATACATGCTTGCTTCATAGTTTAAAAGAGAAAATATTTATAAAAAAGCTGTGGGAGAAATAGCGAATCCCTCCATCTCATCACAAGTGGCTCCATATTTTCCAACTCAAAGGCGAACTACTATGAGCCGCGCCATGTTTTAATAACTTGTCCTTAAGCACTTTGGTAATCAATTTTAAGGAAAAAACTTAACCTCATACATGGTGGCCAAGGAACTTCCTTCTCCTCCCATAGGTTTTGCATTTTGAATACTAAAATGTTCCGGAGAGAGAAAAATATACGCAACATCTACATAAGAAAAAGAAGGCTGCTGCTTATTATGAATGAAAAGGTCGTTTCCATCTTTCTTAAATTTATTTTAAGAAATTGCATTTCCTATAGGATAAGCAGGATACGATACACGATATAAAAATTAATTCTTCTTCTTTAGAGTGTTGTGCAATACGCCAGAGATTCTCACAAAAAAGCCTGAAAAGTAGTAGTAATAGTAATGAAAATTCACAAATTCTGTACCGCTCTCCTCCAAGTCACGAAAGCGTAACTATTAAAAAGAAAATAAAGCGGAAACCTGTAACTTTTTATAAGATTTTTTTCTGCAAACTTTCCCTGTCTTCGCGGCTTCTCAGATAATCTAAAGTCGAGTAAGAGGAGCAACTTTTTTCTTTTACTCTTTTTTCTCTGCTGCCTCCTTTTCGAAAAGTCAACAAGAATGAGAGACGAGCTAGTAGCTGCTTCTCTTGAGCATGTAACGTCAAGAAACATCTTGTGTTTGCTGTCTTTTTTGAAGCAGAATAGCGTGAAACCAAAAACTATGGTTTCTTCATAATAATAAAGTAGCTGCTTTGCTCCACAATACTAACTGCTACTCCTGCTACTTTCTCCTCCTCAAACCAAGTCAACGAGTGAGCTGTGTAACCCAGTGTTGCGCAATGTTTACTTTTCGCAGACTTCAGGCTAAACATGAGATTCTTCTTTCCCTTCTCGGAACAAGTATAGAATTTATATTTTTTCAAAGGAAAATGATATGAAACTACTACATGGACACCGTCATCATCATCATAATCCAGTGGGGAAAAGTTTCATAAAGTAGGTGAGGACTATGAGACGGGATTCCAAGAATGAGAAATTAGACCCTGAGACTATTTCCATCTTAGAATTCACAGATCAGCAGTTTAACTACATACATAGTAGCTCGCTTTACAAAACACTGCATTAAGTTTTACAATAGAAATAAAAACTCTAGTAAATATTAGATACATATAGTACATACATCCATTGCTACACATTTGCCAAAGGTCAAAAAGCTTTAGACACAACATTATGATAATTTTTATTCTCTGTTTAAAATTGAAAATACCAGTTTTCTTGTGAAATCAAAACCGTTAACAAATCTGGTCCTGGTAGGGTTGCATAACGTCTCGAGTTAAAATCCACAAAACGGCCATTCCCACGAACCGAAACCCATTCCAGTTAGATCTAGTTCGAATGAGAGCCCTTACTTAACTCCAACTTCATATCTGCTTCGCGAAAAACGCAAAAGTTTTGAAACACTATCTTGCCATCATCATATTCATCCTCGCTTGATGCAAAAATTCGACCCACAAACCACACTACTACACATTGTGATACACATTCAGCAGACTATTTGCTTTTGGAAAAGTGGAAATTGCATTTCTTCTCAGGTTTATTTGTACCAAGAAATGAGGCTATTAATTCGAACAAAAAGAGATTTCACGGGTGTCTTTCTCCTTCAGTGTCTTTCGCATGAAACGCTGGTTCCGAAAAAATATGCATTCTGTTCTGTTGCGAAATATTCAGCATCAATAGATATATAATATGTAGAGCAATTACTATCGGTCTCATCAAACGCTGGCATTCTAAAAGACCGAAAAGGAGTTATGGAAGCAAAGCTCTTTTATCATTTCTATATAACTTTAAATGTTGGTAAGCTAGGAGGAAAGCATATTATTCATATTCTCAGAAGAAGTGAATGGATAGTAGTAAAACTAATCTTTGTCAAAATCGTCCTTTTACTCTTACTCGGCCAGTGCCATCGTCAGCTTCTCGGGGGAAAGTATGTCTTTCTCTGGCGATTCATAAGTCCGATAAAAACCAACACTCGTGATGAATGAATGGAATATACATAGAAGCATTAGAAGAGGATGATCACACAGAAGAAGATATGCTCATCCTAAAATGCCATTGTGGGCTCGTTGTCGTTGGTGCATAATGCTTTAAATATCATACACAAAGTGGTGCTGAATTACTGATTGCTCCAGATTGTAGTTTTCCAGATTTCACCGATCGGTATAAAAATTAAGCATTAAAAGCAGAGGCGGTTCATCACTCCCATTCCGAAGTTTCAGTTAGGTCATTCCAGTCATTCAGTCATAAAAAATAAATAATGAACAGACTGGAATACAGCGGAGCACAAGTTCTACTAAAAAGATAAAGGTGAACTCTTTTAAATGGGCTATCCATCTTCAAAGGATGCCCCAAAACATGCACCATCATAATCATCATACTCTTTATAGTGTGCAGGTTTGAGCTTCTGCGTCTCCGAATTTTTTTTCCGCCACCGGAAATCACAGAGGTTCTGAGAAAACTCTAGAGTGAACGTTATACCCCATAAGGGAGTTATGGGGAACGTACGTCTGAAAGATCACGTAAACGGATTAAGGGAGAAAAAAAAAGAAAAGATAGAGGAACGTCGGTCGGTGGGTAAACGTGAATCGTTAAATTAACAACATAAAACACCATTACGTGCAAACTAGATTGGAAAAGCTCTTTCATGTCATTAACGAGTAAATATAGTTGCCAGTTGCCTCACTCTTTCTTTTCTCTTTCCCAAATTAGGCTCTATACATTATTCATTCCTTATAATCTTAATCGCTACAGAAAATATATGTACATGTGCACCAAGTAATGTAGTGTAGTATTTTTTCACCTCATACGCTCTATAAGCGTTTCCTATGATTCGACTAAATTACACACAACACAAAAAAAGTAAAAGTGAAAAGGATAGAGCCACAGGTTAAAAGGCGAGGCTTAAAATAGAGAAAATAGCATATAACTTCCTGTGCATGTCCTCGTATCAATTTTGCACAACATTTTAAGCGATCTTCTTGGAAGAATTAGGTGAAGAGAGGAGTCGAGTCAAGTCAAAGCCAAGCCGGTAGGAAAGTAAGGGAGTGAACGATATCACACAAAATTTACAGCTTCATCATGTCTAATGCAATTTCTTATTCTCTTTAAGCACCATCATCATGGTCCCTTGAAAACACTTGCATTAAACGGATATCGCTGGGGCAACAACTCGGAAGAAAATGCAGACGCAAGAATTCACAAACTAATTTAGCTCGCTCTCTTCCTCCTGACAAAGGAGCTTTTTCGGACTTCATTTTCCCTTTCATGCTCTCATTATTACGTACGTACCTTAAGAACTCGTCCACACAAGAAAGGATTTTTTCACTTTTTTTCAAATCACTTATTCTCCTTGAAAATCCTACTTTCTCTTTTATTAACAACTGAGTATGTACTACATGTACATTACATAACCTGCATACATTGGGCCCCAATGTTTTCTCTCCCTTTCTCCCTTTTGACAAGAACTTAAACAATCAGAATTACTCACTCTCTGAAAAACTATTTTAATCTTCGAGGAGAGAGGATGCATGGGAAAGGGAGGTAAGCGCCACTAAGCGGCTACTACATTTCATGATATATAATAATAATGGACGCTTTTAAAAACGTTAACTTTCTATTCATGGTTCCACTTTCTTCCGTGAAAGAAAACTCTAAAGAGTGGAAATCAATGAGGTGTATTTACACAAGCAAAACTGTGTTGGTTGGGGTGGGCGATCAAGCTAATAATACATACTCTCGCATCCCCCTCTCCTTACAGTTGCCTTTTGATCTAAAAACTAAATTAATTAAGATTTTAAAACCACCACAATTTCTTGGAGAAAGGATGTTTGCATTAATTTCTCTTTTCTGTATACAACATCATAACGGAAGTCATGAGAATTTACTCAACTTGAAGCTTAAAATTTTCTTCGGTTTCTCCGAAAAGCCTCCAGCAAAGGCGTTGTTATGTTGTGTTATGTTAAGGAAAGTGAACAAAAAAATCAAGTTAATGAAAACTTACACGTTTTATTGTAGTATCAGCTCCATGAATTTTGAAAAAGAAAATAACACGAAACCAACGAGAGGATGCATGTTGCAACACCGTTTTTTCATCATTTTCTATAACTTCCTCCCAGCATGCGGTGCCGCCACAATACAATCATCACAGACATTTATCCCTCGTTTTAAGGGAAACGCAAAAAATGCTATTTACTTTTGCATGGATACACAATGCCCTTTACATATATGTAGGTATGCAAATTAGAGCGTTTTTGCAATTAACTTTTCGCAACTCAATTTTTTTCCTAGAGAAAAGTCAAATCAACACAACCAAACAGCCCAGCAACGTTTCGCTTGAGGTTCAAAGGGAAAAAGTGAAAATTGCGCCAATTCTTTTGAGTCCATCCATCCAAACACACACACACAAACACGCAAAAGGAAAATAGGAGCAATGTATAACGCAATTGTATTGAGAGATGTTAGCGCTTTATCCCTCCTCATCTCAAGCCTAACAACAAAAATGGTGAAAGATTTCATACGAACACATGCTTCTTTTATTTTATATTCTTTCATTCCCCCATTAAAATGCAACGAAAAACACTACATTTGTTTTGTGAACGTTACGGTAATGCTCGTATATGCATAAACATGCATATTCATAAGGATACAATTTGAGCTTTTTCTCCCATTCAATTCAAAATCTAACATTTTCGTGCAACCAAACCAAACGAAGCCAGCCCATTTTCTCCAGAGTTTCTCTCCCGTTTCACGCATTTTCCTGACAAAACGAACGGCAAAAGTTAATTGAAGACTAGCGCATGGTGTAATTTTATCTCTTTACATTACTGAATTGCCTGCCCATAATAACTAAAGAAACAATACTTATATTTTTCCGTAATAGCAACCTTTGCGAAAAAATTGGTCGAGTGCACACCATACAAGATTGCATCACCTTTTTACATGACTCCCAGGACTAAAAGAACAAAGCAATGTTCTCTAATGTAAGGGTAGAAGTTTCTTTCTCAATAGGTATGTATTAAAGTGTTTTCTATTGCAATTCCTCTTATTTTTTCGCCCAGATTATGCAATAATTGTTTTTCGTTTGCTTTAAGGCAACATTTGAGCTCAATTTTCGGGAACTCTTTGTCGTTCTAAAGTTCCTATCACTTGACAACGACGCGATATATATGCCTATATACTACAAAATTTCTCACTTTGCTTTTAACTTGATATCAGCATTTTTAGGAGATATGGGCTCGAAAAATTACGAGGGTATAAAAGCTTTTTTTGCATATTGGAAAAAAGTAGCCGGAGCAAGAGCAACAGCATGCCAAAACGTGATTCGCATTCGCAGTCCAATTTCACTTCTTTCGGCAGCGTTCCGCGAATGAACAAAATCGGGGTTTTATGCTCACTTCGTGACCACATGAATCGTCAAATGGGTTAGCCAGCCACTTATTTATTAGACAACTGTAAAGATATCAAGAGGAAACGTGAAAATTTATCAAATCTTCTGTATCATGCGGAAAGGGTTGAGGTCGAGGGTAACTAACAAGAGTTGTTTATTTGATATAATATTAGCACTAATAAGTTCTAACTTTAACACATTCTATTTTCTGAGCTAATTTACAATGCAACTTAGTATTGTTTAGTGGAGCTTGAAAAAAATTGTTTAATTCTATCGGTCCAGCTTTTAACTACATAATTATTCAGCTACTATAGCTATCTTCCTCGAATTCCAAAAAGGAGCTATGTTGAATGCTGTACTGGAGGATTGATTGTCAAATGTTTTAGAAAGCTCTCAACTTTAAAAGGAGACCAAATTTTATTCCATGCTTTGGAATTTGGGAAACTTTTTATTAACTTCAACTTATTTTTAACAGCCAATTCTTTTAAAATTTGTGATACACAGTATTTGTGTTATATTTTTCTCTTACATAATATGCAAAAATATGCTGGATTTCTAGAGATATATGTATTTGGTGTATCATCTTGCTAAGAATTTTTTACATCTGTATCTGTATAGGTAGTTGTGTCGCTATTTTGGTTTCTTTTTTGTCTCCTGCTTCCATAATCTTGTGCAATCTTCTATTTTCCTACGGCACAAAATTCTCAATTCGAAACAAAGTTTCGTTAAAGTGCATTCTCATGTCTTGGTAGTTGATGAAAAAAGCGCAAGTTTTTTTCCTATCCATATGTCAGACAAAGAAGGTAGCCGCCAATAAACCCATAAGTAAATGCGTATTTTTTTGTCCCAGTCTTCTCTCAGTCACAGTCACAGTAGGAGTTGGTTGAGTTGTCAACCAAGACAAAAGATGTATGCATGCAATTATTTTTCGAGGAAAAATGCTGAAATAAAAGTATGAATTCCGGTTTTCGTTCGCAATAAAATGGAATGATGCACGACTTTTTTTCTCTAAGCCCACTCCCAATATTCTTTCGAGTGCCAACCGATCAACCGACGACTAATAATTCGACTATATATTTCTGGTCAAATAAAGCGATAATTCTAAATATAGTTATCATCTTGCAGAAAAAGCATTCATTCTCTTTGGCTAAATCAGGATCAGATAAAAAAATAAAATATTCATTGTGCTACAAATGACTCATTGATTTTTATTCAGTGGGCGAAAAGACAAAAGCTTTTGAAGAATCCGGTGACCTGCGACAAATAATACAATCACAATCCGAATAATAATGTGGAGCAATAAATTCATATTATATAGGTAGGTAGCCCAGACGAAAATAATAATAACGAAACAATTACATTTTGTCGGTAAAATACAATACAAAGCTCACAGTTCAAAAGGTTTTTAGCTTAGCAGCTTCCATTTTCACTTGACTACTTGAAATGAGACCAGTATGAAATAACACACACATACACACACGTCGTGATCATGGTTTACCGAAACATTCAAAAAAAAAAAAGAACGAGAGCACGATGATGCGATGACGATGACTCCCTCAATGGTTTACATAACAAGGCAGGCAACAAAGAGCAACCAACTCTCTCCTTCCTACGGTTTCACCGAAAAAGCGAAGTGATGATGAATCCTTTCCTCCCCAAAAAAAACTTCTAATGACTGTATAATGTTGGAAGCCATGGAAGTGTGAAAATTGATATTGAATGCAAACATTGTAAAAGTATGAATTATCGTGCAGGAAAGAAAGAGTTTCTCTGTTTCTGACTGATATGCCATCAAAAGCCATGGGGATGGAGTGGAAGTGTGGGGTGTGACAGCGTGAAGTATTACCAATTACTTGGATTCATGTCGTCAAAAGGTTTATAAGGTAGCGTGTCTGACAACAACCAACACCGAAGAACGAACAACGAACACCGCTGCAATGCAATGTCTGTAACAACCTAACCACCGAAAATAACAACCTGAGTTGAAATGAAACGAACCTTGTTTCCTTGCTTTCTCGGATGCAATGAAATGCAGTTGCATACATAAAAAATTGATATTATGACTATGAGTGCATATTATTTTATTGCCGGTGCACTTGCTATGCAACACCATTCCATCAACATCATTACTACTTCCAACCATATAACTACAACCATTGCTATTACTGCCATCAACAACATCTCCTTGACAGTGAAATTTTTCGGGGAGGAATTGTAAAGCAGAAGAGATTCGACTGAAAAAACGGCAGGTGAACGACATTTTTACGATCGTATGGTAAAAGTTGTCGAATCCATGATCCACCACCCCTTTTAGTGTACTGTTTCGTTTCTCTCAAGTCAGTCAGAGAACGACTCCATTTTTATGAGGAAAGCGCAGTGTGAAATAAAATGTTTCAGTTACACACACACACTTACTTACTCCGTCACTCACTCACGCACCCGCATACATATTTCGGGATAGGCATTTTCACCGACTAAATTAAATAATAAAATTTCCCTTTAGTAGGGCATGCACTTTCAAGATAAAATATTAATATGGTCGCTCGTCAGTAATAAGTAAGGACACATTCTAGTTCGATCCTCAACACGCCTCAATGGATTGGATGGGGGTAATATGTATGTGGTGGCTTGTACAGCGTTAAAAATGAAAGTAGAAACATGACACCAAAAAGCGTTGCCGGTGACGGTAAGAGTTACATACACACATACAGAGTTTCAAAAATGTTTTTTCTTCGTCTGTAGCAGCTTAAAGTACGGAAAGTAAACACCACGAGCTTATGCAATTTTTCTGGTCCTAGCATAGAGAAAACTTTTTTTGTTTGGATTTGTTCAATTCCTTCGAAATGTAAGAGCCCGTGAGAAGGAAGGTTTTTTCTGGGGGAGGGGGTTTTCATACTTTATGTATATTTGCATGAGGGAGTGAGAAAGAAAGCAAGTGAGTCAATAAAAAGCTTTTTATATATCACACAATGTATTTATAACAAGGACTCTTTCCTCCCTCCCCGTCGATTAATGCATATTTTATTTATTCACTCACTGTCACTGATTTCCTTTCTGGATAGATTTATTATCGTCTTTTCCTAACCTCAACCAAGGGAGAATGTGCTAAGTAAACCTTTAACTAAAATCTTGAATGCATATATTTTTTTAAAGTTTTTACCACGAAACCAAGAGCATCAGCAGGAAGGTAAACAATTTCAAAATAAGTAAAACCCAGGACGAAATAAAGAAGACACATGGAAAATAGCGAGCGTAAAGTAGCCGAAGAATTTTTGGTACGTTTTAAGTAATAGGCGTTATGCATTTGTAAATATTACCATATTTCTCTCACTTTCGCTTTTAAGCCAAGTTTGAAAAATGTAGCCTTCCATTAGAGGGGGCAATATCTCACAAGCGAAGCCGAGGAAAGTACAAAACCGCGAACAAAAAATAAGCATTTTCAATTTTTCAACAATGTTTGGATATGCACGCTATTAAAGTCAATGGAGACTTTTTGAATGCGCTGCAGTGGCTCAGAGAGTCGAGTGCATCAAATGGAAATAGTTTCACAAGAGAATCCAAAAGGCAAATATAGAAAACTAAACTGGCGAATTCTAGTAAAAGTTGACGATTCGTCGGCTAATGATTTGTAAAACCTTTGCTCCATTTAACATTCTCTTGAAATAAATTTTGATCTACCTCAATTTTTCCATCGAGGTCATCAACACATCTTGCTCTCCACCAGCCAATCTGCATTTCCTTATTGCTTTATTTTCCCTGTAAAATTTAAGAGCAATTCATGTTCTCGGGACACCGTCTTCCGAGAAAGTACAAAAGCAAACGCTGGATTTGATTAACATTTACAAGAGTGAAAAGCGTCATTTAATAATAAAGCGACTTCCCTCCATTACACTATTATTGTGTTTCATTTTGTAGCCTTAAACAGGAGTAAATATTTTATTACACTGTTTTCATACTTCCTACAACAACACAAATTCCTCATCAGGCTTTTCTTATCCAAGAAAAGTGTATCCCCGTTCGATTCGCGTGCAGGCATTTTTCCGCTAGAATGGGAAAAATGGAATTTTAATATAATAATTACAAAGCGATGTTAGTAGCCCCGTATCGCCATAAAGGACAAAAAACCGACACATGATTGACAAAAACATGATGCATATTATGCATATAAATGAGAGGTAAAAAAGTACTCGAAAAATAGCACGGTTCGCTTGTGCTTCTTGTTGTACCCATAACCTCTCATTAAAAAGAAAATAGCTTTCTAAAGCGGAATACGCGGCACTTATACATTTTTGGGATTGCATGCGCGTAAACCGCTTATACTCGCTGACTAGGTAATGCGCCTTTGCTTTACTTTACGCGTCAGTATAAATCTTAAAACATTTAGGTACCTACCAACTTGCTCCATATAGTACCCAGGAAAATGCAGAAAAGCCATTTCACTTTCCCCTTCTTTTCTCCTTATGAAAAACGTGATGTAGGGAGCGAGATACATACATGAAAGTGGACAGGATTAAGTAAAATGTAAGGAAGAAAAATGGAGATTTGATACGACATCTATTTCTTTTCTTTACCCATTACCTATTTAGGTAAATGAGCACATTACATGGAATTGGTCGTAAGGAAAGTGACTTGACTTGAGTTATTTCTTATTCGTTAATAACATGACTGTGCAAAGAAAGGACCGCCGCCGCCAATTTCGCAAGAGGGAGAACGAACAAAAATGCAAAAAAATGTCTTAGAAAATTGCATGACCCTATAAGAAAAGAAGTTGAAGTAATGTAAAAGTCAGGAGTAAGGCAGGTTAAAAGTCCTGGATTTTGTGAGTCCGACTCGACCCGACATACATACATACATAAATTCATTTGTATTTTGAACCCATTGTACAATGTACTGTCAAATTTGTTCATTTCATTTAACACTTCTAGAATCGAATAAATTTATTACAGTATGCAAACACATAAAAGAAATAGAAATATAGCCTATAATCTTTACTCCAGAGAAAACAATAAATGATCCCTGGAAATGTCTTCACATCCTGCATGCATTCTTTCGGCATTTCTCTCAAAGGCAGTCAATAAATTAGCCGTGAATTATATGGTTAAAAAACACCTCAGCACATGTCATGGCGTTTTAGGCACATCATCATCATCAGACTATGAATAAAAATACTTACTCTGCTTTTCAAAGAAAAAAGAGCTTTAGTCAATTATCCGTGACGTTCCTTTGCTTTCTAGAGAGAGTGAGTGTATGGAGTAGAAAGGGACACACACAAGCATGACATAACCAAAGGGGAGTGTAGCATAGCCTGTTCAGCTCAGCTCCTCCATCCGAACGACTTGGATTTGATTGAACACACAAAAGTGGAAGAGGACAAAGAGAGAAGTGAGTACGTACTTTCAAAGCTAGCATGTCTGTACTATAATAATGTAAGGGAAAATACCACATTAAATCTTCAAAAGCGTATTATAGGAAACCGCAGAGTAGATGCCCATAGCTACACATCACACCACATCAGCTATATGACATTCCCTTTCAACGCATAATCGAAAATGTCAACATCAACGATCACTTGTGAGCGTCAACTCATGAAAAATTAGCAGGTTTTGCAGAGTTTCTTTTTCTGAACTTTTTTTTATTTCCACACAGAGGTAAAAAAATGCTACGATCAAACACAACTAGAGTTTTTCAGTTTTTTTTTCTCTCTGGCTTTTCGCCTCACCGCACAGTCACAATCATGTCGCATTTTTTAAAGTGTCTAAATAAAGCTAAATCAGAATTTGTCTATTTAATACGAATACATACACCTTTGTAGAAAAAAAGCGTATTTTTTCACTTCTTCTTGGAAGCAACTCCATTTATTAAAAAGGGAAACTTTCTCTGCGGCACATGACAACATGCAATACAGTACAGCATACAGTCAATTGAACTTTGCTCAAATATATATACGTCCAAATAAAAAAAGTTTTGCTCATGAATGGAGAAAAAAACTTGTTTGCTGTCATTATTCCAAAGCATAAATAAGAAGTTGCTGAAATGGAAGAAGGTAGAAATTCATAGAAAATATCTATATCTCCTTACTTCATGTCCAGGTACTATGCATAAGTATATATGTATATGTATTTCAGTGATGTGATGGTATACCTCTCTCTCTCTCTCGTTCCATTGTAAATTCAACTTTTCACTCTCTCGTGAATAATGCAAAATTGTGCGGTGTATCACCGTCAGAAACATGACATCAGTTAAAATCAAAACTTGAGAGTGACAAAGAGGCATAATCATGATCCCTCCTATTGACTACTTTTTTTTTCTTGAATAAACATTGAAATATTATTTGGTTGGTAGTAGTAGTAGTGGAGGAGCTAGTCCTGTCTTCACTTCAAAAAATCTTCTAAGGCTGTTCCGCTCGAAGTAATGAACGATGTCACGACATAAATCTACGTCAATGTGACAATCAGAAAATAAAGCATATTATGCATAGACGTGTGCCAATAAATATTATACCGAGCGAGTCGAGTCCGCTGACGAAGAAGCTCTGTTCACGATCTAGAAGTGGCGGAGATGTATTTTTGTCCATATGCATGGATGTGCGGCTGGTGTACATGACATCATTAAAATGGCGCTGTCACACAATTCAAAGTTTCGTTCTAATATTAAAAGCGTGTTGTCAAAGGTAAAAGTAAATTGCTATTGTTGCACAGTCAAGACCAAACCTTCATCTGGGAACCAGGTTTCAATGATAAGAATTCCCTGACATTTGGAGATTTAATCATGCTTTATTGATTGCAAAGATAATGTTTTAATTTATGGCAAATTATGCATAAAATCGCAAATCTAATAAATTTAAAAAAAAGTCATATGCTAAGGGTCAGAGAAACGCTGAGTCCACAGGAAAATTATGACTGTCCTATTAGATATTCTTGGCGCTCCGACGTTTGATTTGATCTTCGCGTAAAAGCTTTGGGAAGTTCACAAGACCAGATACCAGACCAGACCATATTCTGGTTCTGGTTGAATGCAAAAGTTTTTTTTTCGCTAAGAAGGCTCCATTGGGTTAAGTACTTTGACAGGAAAATCTTTTAGGGGCGCTCTTCGACCAAAAGGACAGTAGTTTTTGTGTTAGGTCCAAGCATACAGATTAAGTCTACAAGAAAGAAAGTCTACTCACAGAATGAATGAATGAATGAGCAAGCTCAAGTTTTCTTTTCAGTTCGAAATGATAGGGCTATAACATGTAAGCATCTTGAATGCATATGCGGAGGTCATAAACTACGGTCGGTCACTCTGAAGAAGAAAAAAACTCCAGAGACTGCTACTACATTTCCTTTTTTCGGGTGTAACAACACGCCACCGTGAACAAGGAAATATCAAATAATATTATCTTTTTTTCTGGTATGTACTCGGTTTTTATGGTTCTTTCTCCTTTCCATAGGTTTTGCTTCCTCCACCATCCTATTTTCTCTTTCAAAAAGTATTTCTTTCCCGTGGCCTATGTGTTTGTCAAACAAAAGGAGTTAATGGCCTAAATTTTTTTATCGAGTCATAGGATCAACGGTCGGATCACTTGAGAGAAATGTGAGTCCTAAAGGAGCAGTTTAGATCAGTCAATAAAGTTTCCTTTGTCATACCCTTCACTTTAATAACTCAGAGAATAGAAAATAAACGAGGTAATCAAATAGAACTGCAGACCAAGACTCGCCGGCCGAGATCGGAGGAAGGATCATGGCCTTACTCGGCGGACAATTATGTAAATGAGTGGAACTTCACTTAAACCGTCACGAAACGCAAGCTACAAAAATGTGTACATTATACAAGGCTAAGATGTACTTTCACTATGCTCGTATTTCAACTTCTTATAAGACCCCTTAACGTTTAGAAAGCTTGCACTACCTTGTTACCTGGTTCGTGTCTGTGTCAAGAGTTTTAAATACTTTTGTATGTTTGCAGTTGGTTTTCTTGAATTTTCATGATTTGCTTCCTGAAAGCCAAAATGGCTTCATGAATTTGTGTTATATGCTCATGTTTTTCTGCAACTTTTCAAATCGCAAAACCAAATTTTGAGTGCATTTAGCCATGCTGTAATTCGCAATGGATAAGTTTGCATGACTCAAGTATTAAATATGCATTGAATTTCGCAAGCTGAATCAAATTCCATTCAGAGAGCAGATATGGATGACAAAAAGAGAAATCTTACAGTTCCCATTTGATTAATTGGAAGTCTATCCGGCTGAGCACGTTCGAAACTAATGCATTCTTGTCCCGATCCAAAAGCCAGCCATCGGGGAGAGCTAGCTAGGGCCTTCCTGCAACCTCCACGGATTGTACACCTGAAAAAAACGAAACAGAATAAATTGAATTTCTTGGTAAATTGTACATCAAACCTCACCCGCCTGCCTTTTTAGGACGAGCATTTTTTCTGACAAATACAGAAAAAAAAAGAAAATGGGATTTGCGAAACAAAAAAATCAAGGGATGACGATAATTAATGAAATGTGGTGAAAATTTGTAAATAAATCTCTAGACGACTCAAAGTTTTTAATAATGCTTCCATATCAAGAAAACAAATGCTGTTGATTTTCCCATTCGGAATTCCGAGTTTCATATTAAATCGATTTTTAATGGGAAATATAGGTGGTCTTATATGTCTGCTAATGCATGTAAAATCGTTTCCAAATATGGACGTATGGGGGTGCGAAATACTAATTTTTGAATGAGCTCTACACAACCATCCTTATTTAGACGAATCCGCAGGTAACACTTGCCCATCAACTTTTCGTTGTGTGTGGTAGACGATCAAATCCGCAAAACAATGCAATCAATTTCATGAAATGAAACAACATCGGAAATTATTAATCACACACCGAATATGGGCAGAATGACTACAAGCTGTATTTAAATAACGGCTTTTTCAATCGGCCGAACGAACTTCATTAGGATAAACGAACTTTTATCTTACTTCAACATAATAAGCAATTGTAACAAACCTCAGAAACAAGTGTGCTGAATAAATAATCAATACCTACAAGTGCGTACGAGTGGTTTCAACTACAAAATTAAATATGAACAGAAATACTTTCCATTTTTTTGTATTTTTCACGCAAAAAAACATGCATACAAAAGTTTGCTGTTTTAAGGATGAAAAAAATGGAAATAGAAATATAATTGACGAAGAGAGACAGGATGAAATGTGCTCATTCGCTTTCCCTTCAATTTTTCGAGGTCAGGCCAATCCAATCTCATTATCACAGCGCAGCGAAACTCCCAAAAATCACGTACACTCCACAAAATCACATTCATCTTTCTCATCATAAGCGAATTTTTTTTAGCGAATGTTACGATGAAAGTGAGATTTCCAGTTGATTATACAAGGAGACAAGTAAAAATACTATAAATGCATGATAGTATACCTACCTACCCAGAAAAAAACTATGACAAATAATGCTGAAGACAAGCAGGGCAACGACGACGAACGACTTCCGTCTCCATTCAATTGAAAAGCTCAGAACTGAACTCTTATTTTTATACCTTGTTATAATATCACACTTATGAATTGAGTGAAAGCATAATTTTAACACTCGAGTGGTTCCACAAATGCTTGAGAAACAATGTAAACTTGCTCTCATAATGACACAGTATCATATGACATTACCTAAATGCTTCTGACAATATATTATACCTTACGCAAGTTTGTGTCGTTTCGTTTCGACTTTTCACCAACACCAACAACGAATCCAAGCAAGACACAGAGAGAATATATTTAGGCAATAATACGTGAGCTTTGCCTCGCCCCGTAGTACGAGTGGGAAAGACTGTGTCACCAGACCACATCACAGTTTATCATCCCTTTTTGTGGCAATAGGGAACGACACTTGAGAAGCCTCAGAAATGTTTTTTTTTCGCTCCGAAACTACAGGGAAAAAAATTGGGGAAAATGTGGTACGGTAGTATGAACTCCGAAAAAGGATTCCAGTTTTAAAAACGCAACATATATGTTGAAATATTATAAATATGAATTCGCAGTTGCCTCTTATTCCTATTTAAAATTTTTTTAGACATATTGAGTGAAAGGAAAAAAACTATGATGATGCTGAATCCACACTGTGAACGTGAATATCAAATCCCGCACGAATTGATAATGAATATTTCATAGAAAAAATATATTCTTTCGGTTTTCCTTTTCAAAGAAACTCCTCAAAACCGCTGAAAAGGAAAAAAATGTAAAGGAGAACGAAGAAGAGCTGCGTCCTCAGTAGTTTCTCATGATGTTGATGATGTAGGGTTCGTTCGTTTCGTTAGCACTAATAATCATCATGTCATGCCTTTCAAAGATTTTTCTCATCTCCAGAGCTGCGTTAAGTAATATATATCGAGAAGGAAGGAAGAAGAAGAATCAGTGCATCAAATCAAATGCATTTGCGGTGGCATGGAATCCCAACAACCTGCTCTGTTCGTGGTGGAATTCAGCAGGATGTTCACACAGTAGGCGCAGATGGCGTCACTTTAATCAAATATCAAGTCATAGAGTATGCATTACAGATGGACTTTCTTCGCACTATGTCAGAATGTCTCGTGTCCTTCTCCTCTTCCCACAATTTTTTTTGTCATCGGATTATTATTCTTCATTTGAGCCAACACAATCTTTTTATGACGTGGTGGTGGTGGTGGTGAAGAAGAAGTGAATAGGCAAGGCATAAAAGGACAAATTCTAAGCGTATTTTTTTCCTGCACTTTACTCTTTTGAAAAAATACAACTTCAGCATATATAATTCCAATGTGATTTTCTTCCATTTGAGGGAAAGAAAGCAGTGAAACTGGAGTCAGCAACATTGAACAAAAAAATATAATGCAGCATCGCGGAAGTCCATGCTGAGGAAGAGGACAACGACGCTCAGACGGACACAAAAACCCGTAAAAAAATAGGAACCGTCTGTTACCACAACTGTCGTAAGTCAAGGAAACGAAACCACCAAGAGCTACTTGCTTATTCGCAGGAAATACATTTTGTAACACTTCTGAAAAAGTAATATGTGCTCAAGAAGATCATCATGATATCGGAGGCATTCTTCAGAAAAAAGGGATGTGAGCATAAGACGCAGAAGAAAGATAGTAGTGTAATCCCATTCCTCTCTTTCCCTTGTTCTCATGCATTTGGCAAGCATACCGAAAATGGATTCCTGTTTAATATAATTTCAAGTGGCAAAAATTCTGACCCAGGCCATACATCATTTTTTTTTCTCTCTCTCTCTCTCTCTCTCTAACAAACGGAAGAATAAGAGCAAGTCATGAAAAACGAGGAACTTGCATTTAAAAAAACGAGAGGAGTGGAAAAAAATTGGCTGGTTTGACTGAAGTACAGCATCTGTGCGTGAAAAGGGAAAAGGCTAGAGGTTATTATGGAAAGGGCCACAGTTGCGAGATAAAACAATAAAAAAGAAAAAGGATACATGGACGGAGAAAAGCAGACTGGAGAAAAATACCATCTGCATTATAATAAAACGAGAGAAAAATACCTAAAGAAATCTAAAGAGGCTAGTATTTTTCATAAGTAGCGGAGTAGTCACTAAATTCAACTTTTCCCAACATTTCTAAACGTACATCATCCCTAAATAAACGAATGATGATTGTTGGCGTTTAAATTTGTAAATGTAATGTCCAGAGGCAATTCAATTAGCTAATTTGTTTTCTTACTGAAATAAGCATGGTACTACATTTACCTGAATGACCTAGTTTTATTTATTCAAGTAAGTACTACAATTACATAGACAGGCAATTATTTTTCAGACGAAATGCAAAAACAAAATGCCATGACTAGAAATTGAGATAACCAACAAAAAGGAAGCTGCTGCAGTTTCCCAGCTAGAATCTCGCATGAGGGAGGAATGAATAGTTGAGGAGAAGAGTATTCAAATTCTAGTTTACGAAGGAAATCCTAAACATTTATACCCTTCCTTTTTCTGTCATAACTCAATGTCTGGATTCGTACGTGATGTATATATGAATACTAAGTGCATGTATTTCGTCGACTTTCTCGCCGCATTTCCAGATCCTATGTAGTGTAATGCGAGGGCATGGAGAAGAACGCTCATGAGAAGAGTAAATTTTCGTGTCTTAAGTTACGCCGTCGTCGCGAGTGCTCCACATTTTCCAATGAGTTCTTGCTTGACACCGAGAATCCAGCATTCAAATAGTTTTCAAGGGGACCATAAGATGATAAATGGTTAAATGATTGTGAGCCTCTAGTTTTGTTTTCCTCAGATGGAGAAAGTTCACGTCATGAAAGATGTTGAGTCCTTTTGCTAAGCTTAAAGAGTGACATAACATATCGTTTCCTCGTACAAATATTATCATTGAGATTGAAATAGTAGTAGTGGTAGTGGTGATGTGATGTTATGCAATGAAACATTTATAAATTATTGAAAAGGTCTGCGTCCATATACATACTTACATATAAAAGGATGTGTCGCTAAGCTATAAGCACTGAGTAAATGTTATTTCTTGTTATTTAATACCGGAAATACTGCGAGCTTAAGTGTTGTTTACGTTCGTTTCCTCACTTTTCGAATTTCGTGTTTATTGGCACTCGAGAATAGGTCGAGTAGGGAATGATGATGATGACACGACAAGCATCGATTTTCCAGGTATGGGAAATTTCTGGAGGAAAACACTCCAAGTGAGAGAAGAGGAGGGAATGTTGCCAAAATGAGAGACAGAGAAAGAGAGGGAATTTAGATGAGCCGGATGTCGTGGAGACTGCTCTCATTCATTTCATTGTGAGTGAGTGAGACGAGGACGTGATGAGTTTATTCTTCTTCGTCTTTCTCCACGATTATATTAAGTATTAATGATATTTAGACTTTAGCATCACATCACAATACTAACAAGTCAGCGAGTAATGGCTACCAAAACTAATATAATTCTGTTCAGGGAGTAAGAAAAAAAACTTTCATCAAATACAGGAAGCTCTCAGGTAAGCGACTTAAGAGAAAGGAGAGTCAAGAGGAGAAAATTGCCATTAAAATGTAGAAAGTGGCATAATACACATACATACATATATACACACGGCGCTTTAGTAAATTCATTTCACTATCACAACGTTATTGTGGACACTTTGTCGTTGAGTGAGTGAAAGAGTGTGTGTGCACCCAAAGCGTACGTGACGTGCCTGACTCAAACAAGAAGCCAATATTGGCTGGATTATTACACGCTTTTAGTGGATATTTTGTTTTCCTTCATTTGAGAAAAAAATATATGTAGTGGTAGTCGATATGGAAGGGCAATCATGTCTTCGTCACTATACATGTGTAGTACAACACTCACTCGTCCTCGTCCTTCCAATTCCAATACGCAATACTACAGCAAAGTTTAATGCCACTTGGAAAAAGTGCATGAAACACACTTTGCCTCTTGAGGAGATCGTTAATGCTACGCCTAAGATATCAATTTTCTTCCTTAGCATTATTCTGGCATTTCCTCTTACCGGGAGGAGTGGGATGATGGCTACTTTTCGTATTAAGCTCCATACCAACTACTACTTGACACCATCAAAAAAGTAATATTGTGAAGAGCTGATGAGCATATTGTGAAACAATTGCAGTGCCATCATCCTCGCCACCATACTATCCATGTACTTACTTAGGCAGTTCAGCGAAATAGACAAGGAAATAGTAGCAACGTCATCAGAAACTCGGAACAGACTAATGTTATGAAAACGTACAGCTCGAGGTTTTTTTTGCTCTTGCTATACATACTTTGTTAATTTAGTGCGAGAACGCAAAGAAGACGAAAAAGAGACAAGAGAAGAGAGAGAGAGAGGGGGGGAAACAGGAAGCCAAAGTAATAATCAGGTTCTTCATCTTCATCTCTCTCTTTCGATAAGGACGACCGACGATCAAATGAACCGAATTACACTTCCTATCTTCTGTTGTTTTAGCTCCCATTTCCACCCCATTTGCTCCTTGACGTGCTCCTCTGAGCGAATTGTCTTTTCTTGTGTCTTCTGAAAAGAGCAATGATAATGTCGGCGCTCCCGTACTGAAGAAAAAGACAATGGCACGACACGCCACACGGTTTTTTTTGGTGGAGCCGAGGGCAAGCACTTAATGTAAGAGTGTGTATGAAGAAGGTAGAAGAAACAATATTAATAGTGCTGCGTAGCACTCCTCTCTTCCTCCATCCGCATCGCATCCGTCCCTCCCAAGAAGACGAAGAACACTTATGATTCGAGCGAAGTATTAAAAACAATTAAAAATGAGTAAAAGAGATCTTCGACAATTAGTCGCTTCCTTTACCATTTCAATGAACTTTTGTTTGAGAATTCAAACAGATGGAAGTGAATAATTTATCGAGACGAAAGATTTTCACTGGGAGAGTCACCATATGAGATTCATTCATTTCCGTTTCATTACTCAAATGATATACATTTTCCTCTCGACGAAACTGAAGTTTTCGCATGGTTAAAGAAATCATGAAACTCATTTTTAGCTAATGTACGCTATTTACTTATATATATTATGCATCTCTGTGGAAAGGGTCACAGTCCTCTATGTCTCTCAAGAGATTCGATTTCGCCTCTTCAAAACTTCCAATTTTCTTCAAAATAAGCTTATTTAATTTACGAAAGCAATTTAAATTAGTGCATGCTACTTTCATCCCGTATCTTCCCTAAATGAATTCACCCTTCTTCTCGACGAATAACTTGAGAATCAAAATTAATATTAATGAGTGTGCACTTGTTCTCTTCCGAAACATTCCAATTTCAAAATCGGAGTCTGAGGAGCTCGTCTTCCAAGATACTACTACCGTGTATTGTTTTATACTTGAATATTTAGAAGAAGCTCACAAACGTAATTTTTCTTTTCTTGCGTGCATCACGCATACAGCTAGTTCCCAGAAAAAAAATCCCTGAAAATCTTCATAGCGCTCGTTTATCTTTTTAGCTCGCAAAAAAGTTTCCGCATTTCTTCTTAAAAAAGGTGAAAACTCTCCCATTCATTCTTTCGTTTGCATCACTTTCACATCCAGAGTGACTTTCACATGTGTGGCTTGGTTACAGAAAAAAAATTTTTGGATGATATTTCCGCATAAAAAAATTGCGGTCTCTTGCTTAAGATTCTCACCATTCGCACGCTTCTAATGCTAATCAAGATGATCGCATCACACCGCTCACATTTCCATTTCGCTGTCTGTAAATTCATTTAAAAACTACGCAAAATAGGACAAAGAAGCCACGGAAGAGGAGAAGCATTAAGACTATACATGTACATGCATCTGGTTTAGGGACATGTTTATAAAAGACTGGAGCATACAACTTACTGATAAATATTGTAAAAAAATCCGTGGATGTATTACCCTTTGCATTCGTGGGCAATTCAATCATATCGAATTATTCTCAATTCAAACTGCATTGTAAAGCGACAAGCGATTCTTAAAAATTCAAAGTAAACCAGGTACTTGAACAAAGCAGCCTTCATTAAAGCCCATACATTAGGCCTTAAGAAATCTCAGGTAGACAACTGCAAATTTTGCCCTCATTTTCACTAGTAGTCCAGACGGAAAGAGCCAAAATACTTGAAAGGTAAAATATATTTTTAGCGAAAAAAAAATTACCACAATGCAAACTCAAATGGTGACACCTCCGCGTCCTGTCTAAATGTCATCTGTTCCATATGTATGACATCTTTCTTTTCCTTGCAGACGGGGAGAGCTCCGAGGGAAATGCAAATTGAGTTAAAATGGCGGGAGCATAAAGAAGATAGGAGTAGGGAAAGACGTGGCGTTGCTCTGATAAAGAGATTTAGAAAATTTCCTCAAGACCATGTACAAAACTAATGTCCTTCTGCTATGGTATATTATATTGTATATTTTATTTTGAAAAGAAGAAACCGGCAGCACCGCTACTCATTTCCCAGAAACTTTCAGGCTTACAGTGTGACTGACTAGCAAATTTCGTTGGCCAGCAGGAAGGAAAATATTCTTAAGTTTTGGTTTGTACTAGATACTTATGTATTGGTTTGCTCGACTTGACTTCTTCCTCTTCCATCGAAAACAAGTTTGTTCCATCTGTCAGCGCATATTCCAGAGACTTGATGTCAACAAGCCATACTATACTATACATCATCATCGCCATGTTTGACAATTATTGTGTTTATGTCACTCACTCATGTTTTCATAGAATATTATTGTTTGCGACACATCGCATCGTCGTCGGCGTGACAATAACGAAATGTCCCGGTTTTAGAGAGGAGATGTGCCATGTCAAGTCATATAACCGGAAACAATGGTGGAAATGAATCAGTGTGAGCGAAGACTAATACATCCGGCATGTTATTGAAAATGGCATTAGTCACCATCTAATGGTCTTATTCATCTTCTTCAAATTTCAACGAGCTATCAAGCATCCAGGGTTTAAATTTTTCAGTACCTAGATATATTTTTCACTTTGTTTGCAGCGGCACAGGTAAAACCACTTTTTCAAATGATATTTCAAAAGCGTAAACACCTTCAACTTTTTAATACGGAAAGTTAGAATTTCATACTGTACATACATAAGCTGAAGTTACTGTTTGTAACGGAGGGAAACTTGTAGGCTGCAAACATTTAAGTTTTTTCCCTTTACTCAAAAAGAAAAAAAGAATTTATTTTGAGGTTAGTACAACTTCATTCTAAAAAGTTAGAGAACTATAGTCTCAATATTGGACTTTTTTCATGCACTATAAGCTTTCTCTCAGCTTATCCATTTGGGCTCTGGCACTGGCATGGCACCAAACTCAAACTCGATTTTTGAATTATGTTGAATGTTCCCCGTAGGAGATTATGTAGTGCCACTAAAAAAGACGAAAGTCAATCCCCTTTCTTGGAACAGGAGTAAGTATAGCTAGACCTTTTATACACATGTAATAAGTATGTATGTATATGTATATACTTTCACAAACAAAAGAAATAAGCCACGAAGTCGCCAAGTCATTCAAAAGGAGTCGAGTCGTCCTCCAAACTACATTTTTGCAAAGAAGGTGGATGATTATGCGATTTAAACCTTAAGTTTATAAATGTTTGCGTAGACTATGTGCATTCCAGGGTAAGTACTTCTGAGTTTTGAATCATGGGGCAGCAAGACCCTTAAAATAGGAAGAAAAACTTTGCTTACCATCATCATCATCATCATCATCATCATCATCATCAATGAATCGCCCTCTTATTTCAAAAGAACGAAGGCTCTTTCAACGCAAATTTTTTATACATCAGCAAAAAATCAGTTTCTTACACATCAGTTTCCCTCCTCCTTCTTACATTTTTTGGAGAGCCTCATGGGACAGTTCTTTCTTCTCTGGATAAAGGGAAGAAAGTATAAACTGGGAGAATTCAGTGAGGAAAAGAAGTTTATAGGACCCTATGGCAGAAATACCTTAGTAAAAATTTCCAGTTCACCCACACACCTCATGTAAACTTTTTCATTCACTCAAATGAAACTTTATTTTGTATACATTGCCTTATTCCCACACGTCTGACTGAACTGAAATAAAAATTGCGGCTGTTTTGTAACAAATTCATCGCAGAAAATTAAGCCGCGTTGTAGATAAAATAGCAGAGGGAGCACAAAATAAGACATAAGTCAAAGTCAGAGCTTTCTCCTTCTCAGTTCACTTGTGCCCCTTTCTCTTTAAGAAAAAAATGAAGTTGTAGTTGTAGGGTCGCAGCAACCATAGATAAAGCTCCTCTTAAAAATATGATTATGTAAAAGCTACAATATATATTGCGATATAAGGTGAACACTTTTATGAGCTTTGCGACAAGAAACAAAAAAGTCTTGAATAAGTAGCATGCATAATTTTTGGCGAGAGTGTTACAAGTTCTGAAAAACATGGTATTATAACGTGACTTCACGCAGCAAACCAAACCAAACCACATTATTTCTTTTTTTCGACTCTCCCTCTTTTAAAAAAGGAAGAGAGAAACCGCTGGTACACACCGTCGTCGTCCAAAAAATATATAATAATAACAATGGAGGGCATGTAAGAAGGGTAGGAACGAACATGTGAAAATACAAGCTTTCTCGGTTTTGTAACTTGAAGTAAAAAAAGGAAAGACGGTTGGCTTGGCTTGGTTTTGTGTGGTGCGTGCAAAGGAAGTTTACGATGATATGGTCAGATCACCCTTGGCGCAAAGAAAGTTAAAGCACCTAACACATCTATAATTGCATCATCTAAAAGCCGACGAGAAAAAAGGAGAGAAAATAACTTGTGACGGTGGTAGTGGTGTATGGTGGTTGGCTGTAGTGGCATTTCTTTTCGCTCACAAAAGGCCACTGGCCTAGTCGCTTTCTGAGAGAGAGAGAAGGCAACAAGGTGAAATAAACCGGAAAAGATTTAATTTAGAGAAAGAAATATGCTTCGCACTTTCACAAGTCATATTAGGGAGAAAATGAAACACAATCACAGGTTAGATTTCGTGAAACATAATATCCTTGTCTTGAAGCCAGAGTAATTTCATACTTTAAGACTAGGACTAGTGCATTTCTTTCGGATTGGATTGGGCTTACTGAACTGGACAAGAGTAGACTTACCTACAAGAAAAAAAGAAGGCAAGAAGGAATGTGTAGTAATGTGGGGATCTAATCATGCATACTACCTTACACCCGCCGCCGCCGCTCCACTACACTCATTCATGTTTCTTCCCACTCCTCACCGACCGACTCGCAAAACATAATGTGTTCCCACAGGAATAGAAATCGGCGAAACGGCAATTTTGATAATGTGTGTGTATTAGCCCGAGTAAATACTATGTTTTAGCACTAACAATCACGAAGGAAAAAATTAAAAAGATGAATAGTCGGGTTGCCCGGTTCGTTACTTACTTTCTGCTAATGCTTACTTGACTTACTTTCTTTCATATTTCAAGAAACATGCACATTATTTGATCTTTCACATGCTACGTGCACCACGTCAATACTACTTGGTTTTGTAGGGTGATGTCGGTATACAGGGGGTGGAATCACTAAGCAAGTGAAAGTGCATATGAACATGCCGACGATTCTAGCACATGGAAGTTTTAACTGGGTAGTGTTAATAAGACGTATAGAATAAATGTAACTTGATTCTTCTCACAAGTAACTTTCGTATTGCATTCTTTATGCTTTGAAAGCGCTACTGCTCCAATTTCTGACGAGAAATGTTTATTAGCACGAAAGAATAGCTCCATTCGAATCTCTTATATTCTCACATTTCCTTTGATTTTTCCCCCAACTGGTCGATATTTTTGTGCGTTAAGTTGACATGAAAAATGGTGTGATGGTTGGATACGGTTTAGGCAAGGCGAAACGAGGAAAATACACATCCAGACGTTTTTTTGTTAAGCGCGTAACAAAACTTGGTTTATCAGCAAACGACAAGGGCTAATATAAAATTGGTTACTTTTTTATGATCATATCATATTTGCCAAAATGGGAACCCAGACATTCTTAATAATACCAAAGAGAAGACCAAGGCGATAAAAATGGCCACAAAAAGTGATCTAAATGGAATACTAGAGATACTATGTATGTAATGCAATATAATGAATTAAATGCTGTTTCTCTTCCTCTATGAAAAAAAGATGACACGCATGCTTTGGATAAATCCAAAAGCAATTTCTAAACTCGTTGTCCACTGAAAATGGCTAGGCCACAGATGGTGCAACATGTAAGCCTTTTTGGCAATTTGAGCATTTTGTGATGGCTTAAGAAATCAGTCTTTACGACCGCAGTGTGTAGTATGGCTTTCTTTTACACGCCTTTTTTCCAAAGGAAGGGAAATCCAGAGAGGTTTCGGTGGCCATACCAACATGATATGACATTGCTGCTACTTTCATTCGGATGGGCAACCTATTACCCTGCAGTTCAAAGGGTCGTATAAAGCTCGTTACGTTACATACCTATGTTATGCTCCATGCTCCTATCCTATTCAGAAGCCGAACAAACCTCATGTGGTGGGGCAATCACCTTAAAAATATTTTGGCATGCGTGACATTTGATGACAGCCGCTGCAATTAAGGCAGTGTCAAATGGACACAAAATAGGAAGGATTGATTTGTGTTTCAATTATGCAAAAGAAGATATACGTTTTCATTAAATTCGCCGCAATGCATTGCTCACTGCATCGTAAATTTTCGATTAAATAATATGCATATGATTATAACAGTTCTGTGCACCACATTTACATGTACTCTTTCCATTTTACATTGTACAGATACAGCCCTCTGCCTCGAGTCGATCTACTTACAGCACGAGGTTAATGCGAATAGCAATGAATAACAAGCAGCTTTTTGTTTGAATGAGTCTCGCACGCAATAAAAAGTTTTCATATGAAAGTAAGTATCACGAGATTAGGATTAGATACTTTCTTAACGAAAAGTGACTCGACTTGACTGACTGAGGCGTGAAAGTACGGAAGGCAGCACATTTAATTAAACTTATGAAATGTGAGACACAGTCGAAAAAATAACAGTGGAAAAGGGGTAATAAACAACGAAGAGCAACCAAAGATAACTGACTACGAACTTAAACTTTGATTCTTTCTTTGAAGAAGGATTTCGTTTCGTAGACTTGTTTCCCTGAAGTAGCTCAACAGAATACAATTTTATAGGAGAGATTGAAAGACGCTTCCAGCAGAGACAAAGTCGTGAAGGAAAAAGAAAGTTCAAAAGTTGAGAAGCACAAACACACCTCAACATGGGAGAATTTTATACATCTAGAAGGTACCTACAGCTGAAAGGATAGTCTTTCTTCCACTTAACCAATTTCTCCAAGTTTTTTAAAACTTTATGATACGAAACTTGTCTTTTTATTACATGATATTTTAAAGTAAAAAACAATGCCAGTATAATGTAGCCTTCCTCCTTTCACATTTTTTACTCCCGTCGTCTCAAGTCACGTCGAAAAAAAACTCAATTTCACCTGAACTGGTACAAGTTTAGAAAGATTCTTATCGTACCTAACATGACCCACAACATGCTGTTCTATTTGAAACAAAAAATCTAGAACCTGAACCATTACCAAATAGTACTAAATCTTTGTGAAAAAGTTTTTTTTCCTTCGGCAACTACTTTTTTTCTCGCACCTTTCTTTTCCTCACTTTTTTGTAAACATATTTACCCTCCATTATTAATAAGACTACACTGTGTACTGCTGCGTGCTACCTATATTAGAATACCTATAAATGGTGGAGTCTCACTTGTCACCATCACCAAATCCTTTTTCCAGGAGGACAAACAAAGGTACTTCGAAAGGTAAGTATTGCAGGTAATTGTATGAAACCATGTCGGTCTCAATGCTGGAGGGGATAATATACAATATGAAAAGGCAAAAAGAAATCTCTACTTCACAAAATCAAGTCTGTAAAAGTCTTTCAAAGGCATACAGTATTTTCCGAGGTGGCAGCTTGGCTAGAGTTAATCATCAACTTTCCCTGGAATGATATGCCACGCCGTTTTGAAAATTCCCACAAACCATCAATATTCGCCTTACCTACCACCGACTCCAGTATATGTACTTAAAAAATACAGACATCCGAGAAAATTCGATGGGATACATCATAGCTGAAAACGAGATCATTCATCATCATCGTCAAAGCAATACTGACTACGGATACGCACCCGTTTGTGTGTTCATTACACGTGTGGAAAGCGAAAGAGTGAAGAGCCCTCCTAGAGAAAAGCGGGAGCGAGCAGAGCGGGTGCAAAATGATAGGACTAGGCGTTATTGGCAACATTAGTATCAATACCAATACAACGACCAACGACAGTTGCTACTAGTTCTGGTGAATCATCATCCATCAAATAAAGATGAGAGGACACTGTTTACCAACTTAATTTGTTTACGGCACTCTCACGAGGGAATATCAGGAACCTAGTAATGTCAATAGAAAGACGATAGAAATTTTGTTAGTATCGAGCCTAAATATGAGCCATGTAGGAAAAAAAGCTGGTGGTGATAGTAGTCGGAGAACTAATAGAAGAAGCAACAAAAGACGATTTGGCTAATTGAAACATTTTCATTCCTTCATTGCTCTCCATAGAATTTTTATCCAATCAACTTAAGACGAACTAATTAGAGTTTATATGCCAATGGGAATTAATCTTTTTGTTCTCTTGCTCTTGCTTTTGCTAAGCCATGAACGAAGAAATGTAAGAGCATGATACTGCTGTTTAAGGAGAAAAGGAAATCCACTCCGTTCGAAGTCGTATAGCCATAGTCGGGAAAAACTACAGTCTTTTTTCTATGATATGCTTTTGAGGAGGCTACGTCTCATTAAAACTGAATATATGTAGATAGGCAAACTATAAAAACTAAAGACTTTCACTAAATACATCACAAAAAAAGGAATGCATTAAGAAAAAATACTAAAGAAAGCAACCGATTTGCATGTAAAATGTCACATGGAAAACATTTGCCACTTGGTCATGAGCGCCAACTCACAGGAAGTGTACGAAGTTGATGTCATGAGTGTGATATACCCCACGGAATTTGTGAGCATATGACAAAGCGGGTGAGAGAAAAGAAATAATAATACTAGAACATATCAGACAGATAATGTAGTGTCATCCTTACCTCTTCTCCAAGGAACACCAGCCACAATATGGATCCCTGGAACTGAGACAAGTGCTGCAGTTAGTGTGCCGCTCGCATTGCTCCACACGAATTTTAACGACCTGAAAAGGAAAAGAAATATTATTGTTTCATGACAAATTTTTCACAGCAGTATTTCCTTCACAAGGAATTATGAATGCGTGCCAATTGAAATCAGAAAGTCCTTGATAAGAAGAAAGCAAGAAAAAGAAAACTTTGTGCAATTCGGAGTATTCCTATCCATTACAATTTAGACAGATGGTCAAGGTACTCATTTCATTAACCATTGTATTTTTTCCCCAGCTTTACTAAACGAAAAGGAAAAATCAAGGCTAGTTTGTCAGTTTCTACTGGAAGCACTCAGGATGTAAAAAGTTTTGCCATTCCACTAACTTGGAATATTCACATGGAACATGGACAAGCATAGGCTTTCTCCTACTTTTCATGAAAAGCTTCCCTTAAAACCAGGACAAATGGACAAAATGCATTTCACGAGGAAGCTGACTGAGCTGAGCTGCAATGCAATGATATCTACCATTATTCCCTTTTCTCAGTCCACTAGGCTGAAATGGTGGAAAAATAAATGTTTTCTACTTTCCCAAATGAAACTTTTCTTTCCTACTGGGCCGATGCTATTGAAGTAGACGGAGTCTTATTACTGCCACCCTTAATGCAACGCTCTCATGAAGCTCATTTTCTTTCTCTTTTAGCCTTATCGTTTACGCTATGACTTCAACTTGGAGAATCAAAAAAAAAGTTTTTTTGTTAGATACAGTTGAACTTACTTATTTTAGCGAAAGTATGAAAGCAAAGAGCTAAAAAATAAAGATTTTTTTTCGGAAGGACCATCGACTCGAACTTCGTTTTTAAAAGACTTTCTTTCTAGAAACTAGAAACACTTGATTCTTGTCGGATGCAAGGAACATGAATAGGAAACAGGAATGTGAAATATGGAAACTTTGGTTCTAGAATAGAAACCTACGCATCCTTTCAGCTGTCACTACATCATTTTCATCACCACTTGTCATTCATTTAAGCGTCGAGGAGTAGCGAAAACTCATCGAAGCTCTGTCTTTAGACGTGTTTATTTGCAAACTTGGATATATCCTAGGCAAGCCAGCTTTGGTCAAACAAATATGGATAGTTTACATATTTCTCCGGTCTAACAATAAATTTCAATTAATTTCCACGATACAGTAGCTCCTTCGCCATTTTATCTATATCAATTGAGTCAAACGATGAACAAAGTCAAAGGCGTTTTCAATTAATCAGCCAAAGCGAAGTCAAAAGCTTGAGAAGATAATGAAGCAAAACGTCGCGTGGGTAGAGAAGTTGATGCAGTAAAAGAGGATTGATAATGAGAAACTCATGGGCAATAATGATACAAAGGGATTTAGTGTGGTCACATCTTCAGCAGCAACAAAGCTGATACGTGGCCCGTTTGTTTTTCTTCCTTTGGTGAAAATAATAATGAAGTTGGAGAGATGTAGTAGTAGTATATGTACATAATAGGATTTTATACTAAGAGCCTGATTTCGAGTGAGGTACTAAAAAAGGAGAGAGAGAGAGAGTCACAACATAACAATAAATAAATAAGAAGCCCATATATTTCGAGTAAAAGTACCTTGTTAGTGCTGAGGGCATATAGGTAGTGGCCAAGAGGATCGAGAGTTGTGTCCGGCAAGATAGGAAATCCAGGGTCCACCTCGACATCCTCATAATGGTCCACTCGACTCACGGAAGAAAGCAAAACCTGAAAGAAAATCAAGAAAACAATCCATTCCAATTATATAATATCACTTGTACCGTACCATCTTCAACACGATTACTAAGAATGAGAATATATCAAAACGGATTTTTATTATATTTTATATGTGCACGTCTCCTTATTCCGTATCATTGTTCATGCTTCGCTAAGAAATCATAAAGTGTCCACTTCAACATTTTCTAGAACTTCAAAGATGTGCAAGTACTAGAGTCTCTCTGACTCACTTCACTACTATCTGTACCTATGTAAGTATGGCTTAGCTCGTTCCAAAAGCATGTCATGCTGGAGAGAGTCTTTGCAATGACAAAAAATTATCCCTATGGACTTTATTTCCACTCCATCCTTCTTTTTTTGAAGAATCTCTAATATTGAAATCAGACTTACTTTCACAATACTAATAACTGTGGTAACTGCTGTTATAATATTGATGAGAAGATGACTCAGCGGGAAAGATGCACAACTAAAAGATATTTTCCTTAATGCTTTCTTTTCCATGGAAAATGATCCACATCACATTTCCTGACAAAGAAAAACCCTCCAAGTAGTAAGTGGAGAAGAAAGAAGGCATTTTCTACGCTCTCTTCTTTTTTATGCATCTATTGCCTTTACGACATGTGCTCTCAACCGCAAACTAATTTCTTGCATCTTGTTCTACTTACTCAAGAATAATGATAACGTAACGCGTGTTGGTCTTGGATCTGCGAGCTGTGAACACATGTTGGGAAATATTTATGGTGAAGTGCAAGAAAGGGACCGCACACAACATTCCATTGTAGACATAGTGCCTTGCTCTTGTTACCACAAAAAAAACTTGATCAGAGTGTGGAAAAAGCCAAGGAACTTTTGATTTGTTAGCAAAAAACAAGCAATTTTCCTGTTGTAGTAGTAGTCACAGGGGCAGCAGTTTGCACAAGCTAACAACAAGTAAGGTATAATATATTATGTACCTATGTATGTGCTTAGACTGAACCGACTAAATAACTTTTCCATTTCCTCGCATGTCGTGATGCTTAAATCTGCCTGGGTCTGGACGCTACTGTTTCTGCCATGGTGAAAGTAAGTAGTGTCATGGCATCATGTCCTAAGAAATGGAGCTTCACATGGTTGATTCTGACTTTTAGAAGTCTTTTCGAAAGAGAACGCACAACGAAGGATGGAAAGGCTTTTTTCCGCGTTCAGTGAGAGGTGAAGCACTTTTTTTCTCGGCAGAATTACCAATTACTCGTGACCTAATGTAGCAATAGATGTTTTTAAATGTGTGTTTTAAACTGTGGGGTTTTCTCACAATATGTTTCACTCGGTCGAAGCCTAAATAGCCATGAGTAATACTGCCAAGGACCAAGCGAAATTCTAGAGAAAGCGTTTCCTTTAATTATGAAAAGTCAATAATATCCTTTAATACGAATGTCTCAAAAAGAAAAGAAGTATTATTAATAAGAATGACCCCGTGTCACTGTATACTAGACTGATCCTGATATCATTCAATTCCTCGGGTTGGGTTATATGAAAAGAATACATTTTCATTTTCCCTTAAGAAATCCGCATAAGACAGAGTATATGTAAGTACATTCAAATAGGCATTGTAAATTCACCACCATTTAAATAACAAAGCCATATCTTAAGACTGATATCATGATCTAGGTTTTTATCCTGGAAAGAGCACAGCCAGAGAGGTAAAAGCGGAAAAACACAAGCTTGTGCCATCGAAAAGGAAGAGGACATTAAAGAAAAAAATCGATAAGCATAAAAGCAATCCCCATAATTCCTTAACCTATATGCAGAGCCATTATTTCTTCTTTTGTCTCCAAGATAGCCAAAGGACACAGAATAAGTGCAAAAGAAGTCAAAGCGAAGGAAAAAGCAATATGATCGGGCTTTACACCCCGCATCGTCCTTGATCTGTCGAGTGATAAAAAATAGCTAGCATTACACCGAAGCAAGAGCAGCGGAGGCAAATAAAACTGCGAGTGAAAGTAAAGGAACAGGATATGATATTGAAAAAGGAACCGTAGGGCAAAATAGTAAACGAGACCATAGACCAGAACTTCTTGATATTGTGCCGGTGCCATGCCACCGCGGAAAACAAGCAAAAAAAGCCAGTCTGAGACTTTGAGCAGGGGCGACCTGTTCTTGGAATCTTTTTGGCCGGAAAATATACCGACATTTCTAAATTCAATACTCGCGAAACTCGGTGTATCCTGAACTTGTATTCATCCATGCTAAAATTCGAAATAAGTGTGTTGTTTTTCTCATAGTGGAATGGAATGGAACTCTCTAAAAATAACTTTTTCTGCCCGAGGATATGAGAAGCAGCAGAGATAATATTTTCAGGAGTATTGTGATCCTAGCGGATAGCCTCAATTTGTTATCGAATATTTATAAAGAGAGTAACTGTTCAAAGAAACTAGATAGACGATTTTCATAAAATCTCAAGGCAAAGCTAGATTTATGGGGTCTTTTCCATACGTAAAAATCAACATTTACTAGGGTAAAACTAAATTAGAAAATAGTTTGGAGAAAGTGGAGGAATGGCCAACAAAGAAAAGAAAATAACTTGGAACTGGCAAAACACGCAAACAGAACGCAATCTTCCATGGGCTATTTTGGTAGAATTTCAGACTGGACTAAGGCTTGCATAGCAGTGAGGAAGTTAAATAGGGAGGTTCAAAAACGTGAACGAAAAGGTTTTTGTAAGACTTCAATTTCTATCGCGTCTTCAATTCCAGACAAAATATCGGGGCCGACTGAAAACCTTCCGACCGTCCGAATCCATCCAGTTCAATAATTTGTCAATAAATCCATGCATTTTAGAAAATTGTAAGCTTGAACTTGTTCTTTTCTTTAGACGTATCAACCTCATTATGTTTCCAATACGAGTTACATTAGGTACGTCGCAGAAGAGAAAGCAAAGTACATACGAGTATATATAAGATTTAAAACGCATCAAAAAATCGTAAAATGATTCTCATGAATTTCCCCTTTCCCTTTTGTATGACTCAGAGAAATGAATGAAGCCAAGCTCCGACGATTTCCCTGAGGACCATCAGACTTGTCAACGCAAGCAGAACTAATGGGAAACCCGGTTTTCTGAAAAATGGAAAGATGCAGACTGCTGAATCATATGTTGCTCATAAAACGGAAAATATTAACAAGTCAACATCTCAACATGAAGAAAATCCCTTTCTATTCCAACTGACATAGAAATGGGCATTGTACGTACAAGATACAGTGGGTCGGCTAGTGCAAAAAAATATTCTAGGGTACTTCAGCAATTCCATTGAATTGGTGAATGAACTAGTGCATTTTGGTAGATCATGTTGCTCTTCCCCCAAACTGTTAATATTGTCATTTCTACGAATAAGTAGGACTGTCCAGACATTTTACTCAAAATAGTGATTCCAAGTAAATACAAATGCATAATTGCCTCATATTAATATTTCAGTTAAACATCCAAGTTGAGTTCAAGGCTACAATCTTTCCTTTAAATTGATTCAATCCTCACTATCTTTCAGGTGACATGCCCAAAATTTCTCGTGTACTAAAACTAAAATTTATGAATGAACGACATGAAGGCTTAACTAAAACCAGCAAAAATTCACTGGGGATTTTAAAGTGTCTGAAATCCGTGTAACAATGATATATTACTGCTCATTCCTCCTTGTACGTGCTTCCAAGAAAAGAATAAAGATTTGAATACCTATAATATCATGTGTCCAGCCACTAAAGATATATGTACAATAAAAATATGTACCTATGTAGTTTCAACAAAGAAAATTCGTAAAGTAAATTGTATGGCTTTTTGGTTTCGACCAACCATTGCATTCGAATACATAGAGTCAACAAATTATTAAATCAGGACGGATGCATTTAATTTTTTAAATATCATTTTAGATAGACGCGCTTATCGCGTGATACTATTTGTATCTCGAGAAAATAAGCCTACTTTCAACTTTCTTGACGAGCCACAGAGCAGAGGAAAGTGGTTCTTTAGATGGCGAGTGGATGAGTCATGTGATTACACAAACGACAGAAAAGTGGATTGGCAATGCGAACTGAATGCTAAAAAGGCAACTCAAGAAAATAAAATAAAGCTCATCTACTTCTGTTCCCATAGAAGCAACTCTGCCTTTGCTTGCTTGCCAGCTAGCTATACACTAGGAAAACCAAAGCTCTTTATCGGAATGGAAGAAGAAATAAAATTTATTCAAAGAAATGAGCAATCGCAATCTGTCCATTTCCTAACTGCGTAGGAGATGAGGAGAGGAAGATGACTACGATTATTACAACAGGGAGGGAAAAGAAAGGGCGAAGGAAGAAGCAGATGAGAAGTAAAAGAAGTTATGAAAGTGATGTGCTAGAAAAGAGAGCGTCTTGATTCCCATCTCTCATGCTCATCATTATCATGACGATAAAAATGATGGCATTAAATGCCACAACCACTATGACTGAAGTGGAATCTCTCCACATTTTTATTACGGTTTGTGATCTTGTTTTTCACTTCCTCCTTTTCCTCTGCTATAAAACGTTTCCTAAAAATGACTTCAGAAATAACGAATGAATGCAAAGAACAATTTTGCTTATTTTGATATTCCCTTTAGCGCATTATGAATTGTTCCCTGTTGAACCATTCTGAAAAAGTGATGCGTAGAATGCTCCATGTATCTGATGAAGTAGACAAAGGAATAATATGACGTTTTGTGGTTGAAGTCATTATGGTTTCATCGTTACAACGTTTCTTTTTTCAACCATTTCAGAACAATGTGATTCTCGATAGTCTTTTTCTTGCTCCAATTTTTTGAATGAAATGATGCAGGATAGAACAAAACGAAGTGTATAATATACGAGATTACACTACACTATTATCATTTTTTTGAAAACTTTCAAATTAACTTTTTTTTTGAAAAAATTCGATTCGAAAAAACAAAAGTTGTCCAAGGAATGGAAGTGATGTCCAATTTCTCCCTGTCCTCTTTCTTTAATCCATCCGCCACAGCGGAATCGGAGGTTTTAAATAGGGTATCATCATCATGATAATACGCATGCCGTAAACGCATCACCATAAGCAATGCTTTTGTTCTTAAGTTGATACAGTGTTCCCATCGGGACAATATTTTTAAAAACAAACTTGATGCATTGCATAAAATAAGAAATTCAAGCGAATAAATGCAAATGCATATAAAATTCACGTCTTTTCTCCACCCTATATTGTAGCAACAAGCAAGAACATATAGTTGGATGTAGGTATATAGCATTGCGATCCGAACAAAAAAATAAACAGTTTATATATGTACCATACCTACAAGTTTGCTACTCTCCCCCTTTTCCTTTCAGAGAACTCTTACTTTTTTATAAAGCAATACATTTTTCCTACGATGTTACTTCATCCGCTCATTTCCACTTAATTTCTTAAGACTATAAAAACCCATCCCCCATGAACGAGTGAAAGAGGCGTACTTCCCATAATATTGTAGTGTAGTGCTTTTGTGCTCTCACAGTCAGTCTTTACTCCACGTCAGAAGAAAATGAAGTACCTACTCGTTTTGTGAAAATTTAGTAAAGATTTTCCATTCACTTGGGCTCTACTCTAGCTGTAAAAGTGCAACTTTTTGTATCATCTCTCCCAAGCAAGCCATATCCCTAGCACTATTTACGTCAGTGGCACGACAACGCGGTGCAACTGAAAAGCACACGCAATTTTCTAGTCGTGATATATTTAATAATCTGTTTTTTGTTGGTGTATGCATGCACAAAAACCAATCTCGTACGCCGTATTTTAAAAAGAAAACCCGTTCCACCAAAGAGGGGAAAACGGATTTCTTCCTAGAACCCAAAAAACGAACTTCCATGTAACCTGATATACTATCACTTTTTCCCAAGCTCAAGATATCCAGAGACGATCAATATTTTTTAAGTGGAAGAGTACCATACCGACGTGAACAGAGAAATGGATTGATCTTTAAACTACTTTGCACCCAACCAAAACCACTTGCAATTCTTTAAGATAATGCATAATGCATAAATTTTAGAGAAAGTTCTCACTTCTCATCTGGAGCTAAGCCGAAAAAGGGAAAGTAAACTCGGCTTTATTCAAACTGCGATGATGATCATGATGGTGATAGCAATATACATTTTGTATTATCATACTGCCGGCTTGAAAAATACCTTGGAATCTAATTCAGAATTCCTAATACGTTTCCCACCCACCTATAAGTGAGTAGCATTCTTTCAGTTTCTTCATCTCCCCCAAATGAAAAGCTTTGAGGTAAAATTACGTTAACTTGAAAGTAAAGAGCATAGGGAGAAGAGGAAGGATACGATGCATCGTAGACCACTCATTTCTAATCAAGTGAATCAGTTTACAAGCGACCCACCTCTATGCATACCTATTCATTTTCTTGAATGTGAATAAAAAGTGAAAGTAATGCAGACGGAGGGAGTGAAAGAGTAGAAAAAAAGAATCCGCGATTCATTGTTTCCAACTTACTTTAGAAATCTTTTATGCTAATGTAATAAAGCTACAACTTTTTAATTTAGTAGCAGCTTTATTTTATGGTAGCGACGGTGAGAAAATAAAAGGAGACGATGCCCCTCTCAAAATGTTTCGCTTTTTTGTTTCTCCGTTACACACTTAGGTATGGTGGATGTATCGGAACAAGAAAAGGTTTTGTGAAGATGAGATGTAGAGAATCCCATGAAGAAAACGCATAAAACTGAGATGGCGAAAAGAGAAAGTGGAATTGATATAATGCACAAGTTCTTTATCTTCTTGCGAAGAAGCATCTATCTCAAGTTTAAAAAAATGAATTTAAGTATTGTTGAACACAAATGAACCAAAGAAGCATTACAACACTCGAAGGAAAACGGTTCAGGAAAGAAAAGGAAATGTGAACAACAGTTTTCTTCCCTTTTCGCCTTTCTTGTTTGAAAAGTTTACATGAGAATACATTTGAATATGAAGTTCAATCAGGGTGGATGAAAGTTCTAAGTCTTTTTTCTCTCCCGGTAGTAGTAGAAGTTCGCTGGAAATTTGAATGAGTAAACAGTGCCTTGCAAGGGAAGACAAAAAACTTGAAAAGAGGAAAAAGAGAAGATGTAACTAACACCTGGATTCACGGCTTAACATAACAATGTCAATAGAAAAACTATAATCCGATTCCGAGGCAATATAAGTCTGATATAAAATGAGCAATTTTCGCACACAAATATCTACGCATGCATGAAGTGAAGAGGAGAGAAAGTGAACTGGATTAGTTCAGCTGCTTCCGCGGAAAGATTAATGACCATTGCTCCACAGCTACTGGAGTCTTGCCTAAAATAAACTGCGGAAAATTGCCTGCATTTTCAGCTGCTTGCCAGATTTTGTAAAAATTAATGCAATTGTTCCATTCTCACAACAATCCGAAATGAGCTGAGCTGTAAGTGAGGAGGCTTACGAGCGAGTCAGAGAGAAAAAAAATGCAGACTTGACTTAAATTTTTTTGGGTGGTTCAACCTCCCTCGTATCATTCAATTACACAATCCATTAATTCCAATTAACAAGATAATGAATGAATGGATGGACCTAAGTGTCCTGCAAAATTTATTATCGAATTTCCACACATTCACCATACGATACGCCTCTCCTCGCAGCTCATGTGTGCTGTTCTTGTGTGAGTTAACCATGCCATGCCAGGTTCAAAAAATGCTACTTCCTATCTATTCACTTTCCTCCCTCACAACATGTACAGATATTAATTTTGTTACTGTCAGTGCAATTTCATCAAACCTTATTCTGGAAAGATTCTGTGAAATTAAAATGAGAGCAGAATAAGTATATTCGAGAGAGAGAGGATCTTTCAGTCTCATGGGAATCACATGCAATTCTCTACACAATATTGCATTGCTCAAGAAATTGGAATTGACAATCCTTTGAAAATACATAACTTAGCAAGAGGCCACGGA
>JAHZNI010003460.1:0-18703 GCA_027744415.1 Seira ritae | reverse complement strand
TAAACACGTTTTGTACACGCGTTTAAACGCGTGTACGTTTAAACGTTGCCTACCCTACTTCAAAGTCAACAATTGTATAATGTCAATACTTCATACTTCCAAAATGCAAACATAACATGCAAATTTTAAGTCGAACAGAAAGACCGTGAGTGAAAGACAAATTATTCTGGGTTTATTATAGGCAAAAAAGGCAACTTTTGTGAAAAACTTTAAAATAGGTAAGCAAGAATCAATGTAAAAGAGCCGTAAACTGATATTTTCATTTTTCTTTGATGCCTTTTGACGCAGACGGGTTTTCTACAGGTAGTCCCAAAAACTTTATATCATTTGCCAGTTTCAGAAATAAATATCCATGCCACTATAATCCACCCTTACGAGTCAACTGTACCAATAATATCATCATGTTGCAAAGATTAAAACCACTTCCTGTAAAGTTATATGTATGTAGTTTCTTCTTAAAAGACTTGTACAGTAATCGTCCACGTTATTCTCCAATGCAAGATTCTTCGAAATTTTATACACTTTTTAAATCAGACGGTTAAAGTAAAGTCAGCCTTGTCCTTGCCAATATGTTCATGTTGGTCCATAAATACCTTTCATTTTGGAATTCATAAGAAAGCGCTATTCGATTAAACTTCAGTTCACTTCCTATCCCGTTTCGGTCCTGACCCCGCTCAAGTAAAATGTAAAACCGCAGCTTCCGCATTTTCCTTTACTCAATATACATCAAAATGTCTCATGCTCAGCCTTACGGAGACACCCCAAAATATAAATCAAGCGTCAACTGACAATACATGACACAGCCTACCCCTATTCCATTCTGTAGAGCTCTCGACGTTTTCAGCACTTTCCATGCTTAAGAAAGAATTACTTTAGGTCTAGTCGGGTTCTCAGTACTGTCATTGATCTTCTTTTCTGTTGAGCTTGCACCTGTCGACATTCTCCGTATGCTTCTTCTCGCATGACTTTTCACAGAGAAGTTCATAACCTTCATTTCTGAAAAGTAAGACACAGCGAAAACTGAGTTTGGGCAAAGCAAACACAAACTTGATAACGACTGAATTCACGAGCATAGCTTTCGCCTTCCTTTTCAGGTGAAAAGCTGTTAATGGAATAACAATGCGCAAATCTAGGCCAAAGTCTAGGTAACTATTGTCGACATAGTGTCGATGTCGACAATGGTAACAATCTTTTCTTGAATAGGAAAGTGTGGAACTATGTTTATGACACAATGCACATGCATATACTTATATGTTGGACAAGTTTTGTTTCCGGAGGCTGGCTCTTGGACATGAAAGAGCTCGTGTTGATTTTTTTGTTAAATTCAGTAGTCAACTCTGAATGTGGAACTTGTCTTGAGTGCAGTATTACCTATAGCTCACGTTTCATCGTTGGTTTCCTCCCTCCAGCATGACAAAACGTGAAGTTTTTGTTTGTAGAGGCTCATAAGTTTGAGGATAACTAAATAGGATATAGCCATTTTTAAAACAGTAATCGGATCTAGCTTTCGCACAGTAAAATAGAGAAAGTAATATGACCATTGTTCGTGTGTTGGATTTAGAGGAAATATGTAATCGCTGGATAGAGACATCGTTAGAGAGGTGTGCGTTATGTTTTGAAAATTAGTTTGCTTGTACTCGGTAGTATTGTTTTCGTATAACTTTTTATATGAAAACATAAGAAAACCAAATGACACCTTCCAATATACAAATGCAGAATTGGACCAATTTTCGAAATTTTCAGTTGCTTCTTTGCATTCCAATAAGCATTTCAATTAATGAAGAATATCTTCCCATTTAAACCCTTTCAGGGCATGGTAAGCTAAACTAAGGCCAGTTTGTAATAGTGCGAGTTGTCCATAGTGGTAGTAAAAATAGTGCGATTTGTCCAGTGCGAGTTATCCGCGTGCGAGTTGTCCAATGGGAGTTGTCCGACTCCCATGGAAAGTGTATGTCACAGCCTCACAGCCCTTGCAGAAGGAGAGAAAGAAGAGTTGACATACGGAGGATGCCTGCAGGCTTTCCTTGACGTAGCTTTTTTCTCCGTGTTTGGCCTATTTTCGTTTCGTTCAGAAAAAGGGTAAATTATATCACAAGTAAACTCCTATTCATTTCATCACACTCTTTTCTGAGTCGGAGTCTTCTGATACCATTTTCCTTTGATTTGTTACAGACACACTTACAAATATTATTGTAGTATCTCAATTCATGTTAATCTATTAATTATGCTAATCATGGCCTTCAAACCACTACTTTATTTATTTAGCCTTGAACCATTCTCATGTCTCATGTTCAATTCTTGAGCGAAAGTCGCAACTGCCACCCCTGGTTTGTACTAGCGTTCATCATTGGGTTCTGCACCTCCCCCAGTTCCAATACGAAGTACAATATCGAAAATCCAATATCGAATGCAGGCTGTCGTATCAAGCTCCAGCGAGGTAACCTGAAATATTTGAGCCTCTCAATCCTCCAGCGTAATTTGGGTATATTAAAATAACGCCATATGATTTCGACCACCAACTGTCCCAGAATGGAAAGTTTTAAGAGACCAAACCGCTCGTGCTTCTAATTTAAACATCAGGATCAAACCTGTTAGCTACAAACTATCAAAATAATTTAGCACAATAATTTATGAATTCGTGATGTATCATGAGTCTCATTAGTAAATAATGAATGCGATAAGGAGTCACCTATTAATGACTTATGAATTACAGTAAAAAAATCCTGGTAGATCGCACTCCCACTTGATAAACTGACATAATTTCATGCATAGACATTTGAGGAAAATTTTTTTTCAAGAGTAGATGTGCATGTCCTTTGCCAAGAAGGATATTTTCTGTAGCATAATAGGCTTATTTAGGAAGAACAAAAAATGAAGGCCATGAAATTTGTTTGTGCATGTGCATAATGAATTCTAAAAACATACCGGACAATAAAAATGCAATCAACTAATTATGAACACAAAGTTTACTGATTTTTAAAATTATTTTGCGTAAGCATTCGTAAGCGCTATTATTCCCTTTATGTAAGCACACAAGGAAAAAATGCTTAAAGTATTCAATTCAAGCAGATCACATCAAATGTCACGAATCAATGAAAGCAGGAAAACAAAGCAGCAAAGTACTTGTTGTGTGCTCTTGCGACAGAGCTATTAATTCAATACATTTCAGCTCCTTCAATATGAACCATCGTAATTAAACGCTTGATGTGATTTTTATTAGGAAGAATATCGGTTGCGTCAGTCCAATACTTTATTGCACTCATGGCCGATCAACCAATATTATAGGAGTTACTTCCGAGATAATTATAATTTTAATTCTACGTTTACATTCAAACCCTAAAAGTTGCCTTTCTCGAGTGTCACCGGATTTTATTTTTACCGTGTCTTAATGCTTAAGCAATTACAATAGCGTATATGACATGTATTTTATATGGGGAATATCATTGTCCATATTATTGGCAAGAAACTCCATTATTGTTCGTCCTTTATCAAATCAAGAATAAAAATCTCGGCTAGAGTCTAGAAAAAAATAAGACGCAACAAGTTACAAAAATGCTGGGATCTTAATATCTGTTTAAACAAGTAAATGAAAAAAGAAGGGCGACTTTGACAATATTGTGGTTCATTTGGTACTTTGAACCTTTTCGTAACCCAAGAGGATGATAACTTTCTGAATGAGTTAGGTTAAGCTCATGGAAGTCACAAATGACTGGGGACACGGAGATGTATCCCACCCTGGTATCAGACATTTAACATAGCATCATAGGTAGAGCAATACATAACAGGATACAAGCTTCCTACCCGTGTCCCTCATACTCCGTATCTGTTGTGCTATCACAATGAATCAGTGTGTGTTTTATGAATCTGAGCAATAAAATGGATGGAATTGAAAATGCCAAACGAATGTAACCACCATGGAAGAAATGCAGGTAATACCTGGTAGTAGCAAAACATGGGTAAATGTACGTAGCTGAAATTTGAATAAGTAAGGTACTTGTGCTAAATAAAACGATTGATTTCAGGTTTCTCTCGAATCTCGCCGATTTAATAGATAGATAGGGGTGTTCAAGTGAGGTTAAACAATAGACGATACTTTTCTGATGAGGTTACAATTCCAAAAATTATAATCTATTTTAATTGAGTGACCCGATTATTTTTTATGCATCCGATTATTTTTTGGCGATTATAATCGTCAATTTCTGCGCGCAAAGTTCAACAACGTAGCTCTGCCAGGCCATCAGCCATTGTCAAAACCAAAACAAACAAAAAAATCTGATTAACTTTTTACCTGGTCTGTGTGGATAAGATGTTTAAAGCTTATGTATAATCCTTGCAATTCAAATCTTGTGCTGGCAAACGATTGTTTTATGACGATTTTTAGCTAAATAAAAAGGTTTTAACCTCACTTGAAGACCCCTAATGTTTTTAAACTTTTTTTAGCCTAAGCATTCATGATTGAAATAAGAAATTAAGTTTTCCTTCCAAGTTTTAGTAGAAAACATTTATTTTCTAAGTCAATTTAAAATATTTCGAATGTATAAGGAGCCCAAAAGAACGAATTTCCACGCCATAAAGAGTTTCAGTCGTAGTCATTGCTGCTAGCAGGAAGTCTCTCAATTCCTCAATTTGAGTCTAATCTTTTACCATCCGCTGAGAGTTTGTCAAATGCTTTTTTCGGTTTTTTAGTTTGTCCCTTCATTAAAGATTAACAAATTATTTCTTGCTATTCAAAAAAAAACAAGTGTTTAAAATAAGAAGCGTTACCATTGCCGGTGTAAGTATCATTGAAAGTATCAAACACAATGCGATAATGGGATTGTAGTCCAGCTTCATGGTGAATGGAAATAAATGTAGAATTCGGTGAAGAGTGGTGTTTTTTTTTGCTATAAAACAGTGCTTCAGTGTCTTGATCAAAATTTTTTCTGCTTCTGGTTTTCTGCTGGGTTGGAAAGAGTAGAGTGATTAGGTTTTACAAATATTACAATTCGCGATGATGGATGATGACGCACGCCACAATAAGTATGAGAGTAGTAACTTCGTTTCGCAATCAAAAAGAAATGTTCATAAATATTTTAAGACTTAATCGCGCTTTATTCGATTACAGTTTTACAGGCAAGGAAAAATAATCATACAGTTACGATTTACTATTATTATCCAATAAAATTACATCAAGTGTGTGCCCAAATGCAAATAAGTACAAAGCTATGCGTTTATTCACAGGATAATCGTCAATATGTGTGACTTCTTCCTGTTAATCTACTTAAATCTCAAAGCAATTCAAAGAGCTAATAAGCTACCAGTATGACAAACGTATTTTTTCAAATAAATGCCACGGTTCTTTACTGATAAATTTTAAAAGGTTTTTTCGGGATTTTGCGAGGTATTCCTTCTTGCTTTGCTTTAAAGCTAACGATAACATTTATTGTTTTTTTTTGTCATACAGGCTAAATTTTTTAGGTCTAGTTTAAGAAAATGACTAACAAAATTTAGGTTGTTCATTTTTCATTATAAAAACTACATTCATAATTTTTTTAAAATAACATATATTATATGGACTTATACGTATGTAACTGCTCGTAACGGTCGTAATAAATGACTGAAAATTTCCAGTAATTCCCCGGAGGTACTTCCAAAACTTCCAAATCCTAAACAGATGGGATGGGCACGCTGGGATAGGAAATGGAGATAGGATAGGTGCGTTTCTGGTTATTTTCCCATCCTAGCATTCCTATCCCAGCTTCCCCAACGTTAGGCAAAATTCTAGCTCAGTTCCCAACTTGCCCTTTGAGGCACTATGAGTGACATGGCTTCCCGCCGACTGAAATTCAAACCGTAATCCAACGCAAGTGCCCCGTATGCAGCTGCATGCATATATTTAAATAGTAGTTTAGGATAGGAATCACTTTAGGACAGCTAAAAGCAGTCCTATCTTTTCAATGCAAAAGTAGGATAGAATTCGCGCAGGATTTTATTGTGACATCGTCGTGGTCTCATTTTCACATTTTCTCAGATGGGATAGAACTTAGGATAGGATTTTTTGCTTTTCCCAAAAAACGTCATCCTGAAACGACATGGGGTAGGAATCGGCTATTTGGGATAGGATTTCTCATTTAGGATTATATTGGAAGCACCTCTAAAATTTTTGTCAAAAAAGCCAACATTTTCCGTGCAATAATTTACTGATTGTGACCCTCAATATTTGAAGTAATGCCTAATGTGAGACTTGCTTATCTTTCGATCATCGTTTATTCTTCCTAAGATGCAATGAGTGTCTTAATTTTCTGATACAAATTAATCCAGAAAATATAGAGTATAAGTATATCTCATGTCATCTCATATCTAGTTTAACCACTGGAAATATTTTAAGAGTTCATTAGATCGTTTGCCAAATCAGCAAAGAAGGTCAAGAATGATCCAAGCACGGTAGTAAACTGCAAAACAAGAAACCATAAAATTTAAGTTGCAAGAAAATTCTCTTAATCGATCTAGAAGTTACGTGTGTCACCATTTAGTTGTGTTAAGCACGCGTAGAAGCGTCTTTTGTCTTGCTATCATCTGAGGCTGGATCAAGAGACTTCTGTACTATTGTCATTAGCAAACAAATGAATACTATGTTTAAAAAACATTTTAAGCAAAGCAATAGTTTTAATTGATATATTGTGTTATATTTGCATACGACTGAAACTGCTATCAACGCAATAACGTAGAACACAATTAGCTTTACCAAAACGATCAGGTTAGCCAAAGCCTCCTTAAAATCGTGTTCCAACATCACGAACCTGAAAAGATAGTCCGCAAAATAAAAGAGGTTGTCCGCTGCAAGGAATTATAACAGAGCCCAAAAGCAGTCATTGATGAGGTCTGCCTTTTCTGAACGTTGATATATTGGATCCAAATAATATTACATAGGTCCACTGGAGCCGTGTTTTCTACTCCCCTTAGTCGATTTTCAAGTGAAATACATAGAGCGCACAAAGTCCCAGCAAGAACTAAAGCAAAGCTTCTGATGAGGTTTCCAAGTAAAAAGGCTAACTCCATGCAGGAGGTACCCTGAAAACCCCATCGCAAGAGTCGTGGGCGTCATTTCTGCTAGGTACTCATTAGCCAGATTCATTGTTTGGTTCTTTTGATTTTCTCTTCTCCATAGAAACGGGAAAGCTTAAATGAGCGAACCAAAACTACGTTTTTGATAGTTCAATCATCTGCTTCTAGATTTTGAAGACTCGGAATCGCAGGATCGGTCAAAGATGTTACTATCGTGAGGCACAACAGGAAGAAAACAAGTATGGTAACCTGCATATAAAAGCCGAAAAAAAATTCGATTACGCTATATCATGTCCAATGTATTGAAATTGGATTGAAAACTCATTGAAATATTACTGTCTAGGCAAAAATTAGATGATGAATTTTAATTTAAATGAAGTGAATTCTATAATGAGATTAAGGTGTCGTACATTCATTTCACTTTTATAATGACAAAGCACTATTAAAAGGTAACAGAAATAACTAAAATGAACCAAAATGACTAGCGGCTAGCCCAAGTATGCATTATTTAGGTAATATATTTCAGATTATGCGCTCTTACCGTTCTTGTAGACAATTACTTCATGGGCCCCCCACCGTCCGCATTATGAGCGATATCTTCTGAAATCGAAATATCAAAAGGTGCGCAAAGAAATGTGATGATGTTGTAACCGAGGCAAACGTAGTAATACAGAATCCTTTCCTTTTCGAAGACTACGAGTACATTTTTAATATTAAATAGCGTCCGCATGATTCTAGTTGTCATAAGCATGGCATATAAAGTCTGTGTAATGCATAGTGATGTGTTAAATCAATGTTTGAATATTGGTACATTCATTTAGAATCTTAAAATTCAATTTTCCTCGTGGATTTCGTCCATCGCTGTTGTATGGTGAAAGTCGCAATAGTGCGTCTATGTACGTTTGCAGATTAGCTGCTGAGTTGGAATGATGTTGACCACTTTCGGCGTTCAGTTCAATGTCAATATCTGAATTCTCTGGATTTCCGACGACATCAAGTGACTCCGATTCGTGTTCGTCCGCAAAGCTTGGAGAAGAAGGATCATTTTGACTGTCATTGGTATCGCCTGACTTAATAGTTATAGCGTTGATTTTATTATGTCTTTTTCTTGAACTAGCTACTAGTTCATCCTGATTGTCTGCGCTACCATCATCAATGCTCTTCCTAATGCTTTCTGGTTTCTCTTTGTCGGTATCATTTTCGCAGGGACAACTATTCTTATCATTGTCTTCCATTGTTTTACTATTTTCCAAAGGATCGTTCCATTCGTTTTCCTCATTTTTGTCTAATCGTGGGTGCACTTTTTCCTCCGTTTTGGGTTCATGTTTGTCCACCTGACCTGACTACAATCTTCATTTTTTGGAGACTGAACATGTTTTCCGCCTTTACTAATCGAAAATGACAAATAATAGTGATTATCCGTATTCTTACGACCATTTGCGATTCCACTTAAATTTTCATCTTCATTAAAGGTCTCTCCGGAGTCATCGTCAAGATACTCGTCAACCCAAGCGTGAAGAACCCAGCTGGGGTGTCTGCGATTCCTTCCTTTTTCCCAGAGACTGGGACTGTGTTATGTAGATAATTTGAAAATACATGAATACATGCATTCATGCATACTTTATCGTATGGTATGCAACAGCCTACATGAGTAATTGTGAATTCATAATTCAGATGGATTGAGCGTTAATTTTTTCTATCTTTCTTTGCTTTTAGAAAAACTATTTATCGCAACGCTCTCATTTAATCACAGAAAATGCTTGCATTGTGATCCGATTTGATGCGTCTCATAGACTAAAACGTCGTAGAATACCAAAACAATGTTTCGTCCGATGGATACATCATATATGCTGAAAATGTAGAGCAACCAATCACGCAAGGGGGGAAAGAGCACATAATACAATAGAGCATATAATGCTTTTCGTCTCTTTATACGTCCTTATGAAAAAAATTCAAGATGATTCGTCCGGATTCACTTAGGTTATTTTTGAGGCAGGATATGTTTGATGCCAACGGATAAACGGGATTTTAATCCCACGTTTACATTCAAACCTTCACCGTTGCCTCATTCCAGTGTCAGCGGATCCTACTCGTATCGTATCATAATGTTCAGGCAATTATCATAGCTCATATATTATGTATTGTATATGGCAAACTTAACAAGCCACAAATGCTGGAATCTTAATATCTGCATAAACAAGTAAATAAAGAGGAAGCACGACTGATAACATTAAGTTTCCTTGAACCTTGAACCTTTTCGTAACCCAGACGGATGATAAATTTCTGAAAAAGTTTTGAAAGGTCAGTGTACGCTCATTTAAGTCATATTAGGCTAGATAGATGGGGATGTATCAGTCCTTGGTAGCAGACAATTAAAATTGCAGTATAGGAAGAAGAATACATTCCTGGGATATCCTTCCCACCCATGTCTAATATACACCACGTATCGTAAATGCAGGGATATCCTACAGTAGCAATACAAGGGCCAGGGTATAGGTACGTGGCTAACATTTAAAAAAGTATGATAGTTGTGCTAAATGAAACGACTGATTTAACCTTATCATGTCTCACGCCGATTTTATTGCATAGTGTTTTTGTTTATCCTACAGATGAATGATTGAATTAAGAAATTAAGTTTTACTTAAAAACAATGGTAGAAGAATTTCGGAGCAGGAGGCATCTATTTTCTATGTCAATTTAAAATATTCCGAATGTATAAGTAGCCCAGCAACGGACGGACAGGACAGCAGGGTCGCCATAAAGAGTTCCAGTCGTAGCCATTGCAACCAGAAGAATGTCTCGACATTCTTCAACTACCAGCGTCTGATCTTTTACCGTCCTTATTAAGTTTGTCAAATCCTCTCGGTTTTTAGTTTGTCCCTTCGTAAAAGATTAATAAATTATTTTTTGTAAATCCAGTCTTAAAAAACTGTCTAAAAAGGGTTTTACCATCGCCGAAGCAAATATCATTGAAAGTATCAAATAAAATGCGAAAATCGTATTGTAGTCCATCTTCATGATGTATGGAAATAAATGGAGAATTCCGTGAAGATTGATGTTTCTTGCTATAAACCAATGCTTTAGTGTTATTATAAAAAAAATTTTCTGCGGTTGGTTGGCTGCTGGGTTGGAAAAAGTAAACTGATAAAGTTTTACACATATTTTAATTTGCGAGATGGGATATGACGCACGCAATAATTTTTATTTGATTGGTTACGTTGGTTTGCAATTAAAACGAAGTGTTCATAAATATTTTATGACTTAATTGCGTTTTATTCCATTAGAGTTTTACAGATACGGAAAAAAAATCCTACTGTAACGAATAAAATTATTATCAAAGAAAATTATTTCAAGTGTGTGCACAATTGCTGATATGTATTTTATTAGGGTGATAGATATTTAATTCATTGCAACACAATTGGAAGTAAAATAGGAAGCTATGATATTCATATTTGCAGACGACATCGTAGTCTTAGCACCTACGGCACAACAACCTACAGAAAATGAACAACGTCCAAAGTAATTAGTTTTATCAAAATCATCTTCGTGTAAACCTTAAATCGTAGTGTTCAGGAAATGTAATTAACACTAAAATGGTACTGAGAACGATAGGAAACGGAACAGATTGATTCTTATATTTACCTTAAAATTATCTACTGGTCAGTAAAATTCCAGAATGCATGTAAAACTTTTATTGATTGGTCTATAGTAGCTCAGAATCAGTTGCTCGCACTGAAGGTAACGATAAAAATATTTCAGGTACAACAGTCATTATATAACTCTATGCGTAAGACGGTACTACTATATGGAGCTGGAATCAAAAATGTTCGCACAAAAAATTCATTGATTCATACATGCATTTAAAACTTGGTGAAATTGCAGATTCTTAGTAGCTATCATTATCTCGAGGACTGTTAATGTGCTTTCATTGTGTTAGAGAAAATAGCGAAAAATATTTTAATTATTATTGCGTTTAGCGTAAAGCGTTTACTCGTTCAAGTTCGTATCTTAAACTACATTATCAATAAAGACTAGGTTAGTGGGGAACAGAGCATAGAGATACACAAATGGCAATTTAAGTATCGGCAAGAGTAAGATGATGCGTAGTTAGTTCTCGTGCCCACAATATGAGCCCTTAAGAAAACTTTTCGGTATCAACAACGATGTCAACAATACTAGTTTTCTTTTGCAAAATAGGTCTAACGATCTAAGCGAGAAGTCCACTGAGCGAGATTTTGTTAGCAGAGCAGCTATGTTCAGGGAAAAGATACTTCAGAATACTAAGTATAATACTATTATTATCATTATGACCGTTTGTGGCAATAGCCAATGAAGTCACATTATTATACTATTATGCAAACTAAATAATATATTAAGCTGGTACGTATTTTACATATTCAAAGCCATCCGTTATGAAATTCATTGAGGATGATCGTCAATATGTGTGACGTCTTCCTGCTAGTTTACTTAATGTGTCGCTAAGCAATACAAAGTTCTAGTTAACTACCAGTACGACAAGGGGATTTAAGCAAACGCTACAGTTGTTTACTGAAAAATTATAATAGGATTATTCGTGATAATGTGACGCACAACTTCGCAGTTGAGTTTAAATCTAACTTTTCTGTTTAAATTTCTTTTTCGGTTTATTCCTTTTTGTAATACTAGCTAAATTTTATTTTAACAAAATGGTTTACAAAATTAATTAAAGTTTTTAATTATTCTTTATAGGAGCTATATACATGAAAATGTAACAAAGAACTTACCTTTCCCTACGAATAAATTTGTCACAGTATAATTTGTAGTTATACGTAGTAATATGTTACTGCTCGTGTAAGGCTGACTTTACAGTTGTATATTAAACTAACATTTTGAGACCTTCATATAATTTTCGGCACTTTTGCGGGTTATAATAAATTACAGCAAATTTTTAAACTTAAAGTATGTACAAGTAACTATGTGAAAATAAAAATAAATGCACTGATGCTCATACCACTCACTACCATACCCAACCGTCTCCACAAAAATCCTGACCACATCCTATACCAACGAATGTTTCATACCAGAAGTCAATACCATCACCAAATCACCAAAATCTTCCCAAATGGGGTGGTTTGGTGACTTCAAATTTTAATCTCTGACGACAACCAGGCGGCGTCTAAAACTTTCCCCTCACCACTTCACCTGATAGTCGCTCATTATTGCCTCGACCACATCCCACCCCACCGAAGACTTCAACCAAAATTCAAAACCTCCGGCACCCCACCGAAAACCACAGGTGGCCCGCACATGTGGTATGAACATTCCTATATTAAATAAGGTCTGGCGCAAGCTAATTTTAGAAATGTAGGTTATAGTATATCTCATGTCAAGGCATATTAAGTTGTTTAACCAACGGAAATACTTTAATGGTTCATTTAATCTTTTGCTAAATCGGCAAAGAAGGTGAAGCATGATCCAAGTACGGTAGTAAACTGCAATACAAGAAGCCATAAAGTTAATGATGCAAGGCAACATCCCTCGCCAATTCAAAGTTTATGGTTATAATGTTCGCATAGATAGGTTTCAGAATCAAGAAAACTAGGGCAATATCGAATTAATCTTGCATATTTACTAAGCACACCAGTAGCAAAAAGCCTCGTTCAATTTTTAAATCGTGTGTCCTGATCAAGCAATTCTGCGACATGAAGTTAGAGTAATTTTTAGTCCTCAAGCTCTCTTTAATCAATTTATTACATCAACAAGGAAAGGTTTTTGAGTATTTTACATTATCGTTAAAAATAGGTACCATAGTCTAGTCTTTGCTGCATCGGCATTTATGATATTATGTACTTCCAGAGATTTGCATCATTACTTCGACTAACCTATGCTTGGGTCCTGGTTAGAAATACTGGTTTTAAGTTTAATACTGGTGTAAGTTACAAAGTTTTAAGTTGATTTTTAAAAAACCGGAGGAGTGTGCCCTAGTTTTTGCATTCTGCAACCAATTGTGACGATTAACGCATTTGTTTAGTAAAGTTAACTCACCTTCAAAATAAATGATCCGTCGACGAAAGTATAACCTGATCCAATCCCGATCGGATGCTTTTCGATGCCTTGTGAGATGAGCACAATATTTGTTTTTGTCTGCGTATCATTTGAGGCTGGATCGAAGGAGTTCTGCACTCTTGTCATGACTAAAGAGTTCTAAAACAAATCAATAATAAAAATATATTAAAAAAACATATTAACCGAAACAATGGCTGCAATTATTATGTTGTGTTATTTTTTCTTACGATTAAAACTGCTCTCAACGCAATGACGTAGAACGCAATTAGCTTGACCAAAAGGATTAGGTTGACCAACGCCTCCGGAAAATCGTGTTGCAAGATCACAAACCTGAAAAGATAGTACGCAAAATACAGGAGGTTGTCCGCTGCAAGGAATTAAAACAGAGCCCAGAAACAGTCATTGATGAGGTCTGCCTTTTCCTGAACTTTGATGTATTGGATCCAAATAATATTGCATAGGTCCACCGGAGTCGTGTTTTTTATTCCCCTTAGTCGATTTTCAAGAGAAATACAGAGAGCGCATAGGGTCCATGCAACGACTAAAGCGAAATCTCTGATTACGTTTCCCAGCAAATAGCTTACTGCATGCAGTAGGTACCCTGATAAACCCATCGTAAGAGTCGTCGGCGATAGTTCATCTAGGTACTCATTCGCAAGATTCATCGTTTGGTTCTTTTCATTTTCCCTACTCCATAGGAACAGGTCTCGCGAAAGCATAAATGAGCGAACCAAAACCACATTTTTGATGGTTCGATAGTCATCTTCTAGATACTCCAGACTCGAAATCGCAGGAATGGTCAATGATGTTAATATCGTTAGGCCCAACAGGAAGCCAATATGTAAGGTAACCATCATGTATAAACCAAGCAAATAATTCAATAACGTTATATCGTGTCCAATGGGTTAAAAAACTTTTGGTGCCTTAATTTAAAAAGAAATTGATATGATATTAAAGATACAATCAATGAGAAAGCACTGTGTTTAAGAGCAACAGAAATGATTACAAACGGCTTAAACGCCGGTAGAGCGAATAAGTGTAACGGCAAACAGGTGTTTGCATTATCAAAATAATATGTATTTTAGATTATTCTCTCCTACCGCTTTCTTGTGGACAAATCCTTCATGTGCCCCTAATGCTTGCAAGATAAACAATATCTTCTTAAACCGAAATGACAAAAGGTGCGCAAAGCATAGCTGGAGTAGCAATGTGATGATTTTGTAACCAAGGCGAACGTAGTAATACAGAATCTTTTCCTTTTCAAAGACTGCGAGTACATTTTTGACATCAAATAACGTCCGCATGATTCCAGTTGCCATTATCATAGCATATATAGCCTGTATATTGCATAATGATGTGTAAAATTATTAACACATTAATGGAGAATGAACATGGATACATTCAATAGAAATCTAAACACTCACATTATTCCATTTTCCCCGTGGATTTCGTCCATCGCTATTATATGGTGAAAGTCGCATGACATGTAGTGCGTCAATGTACATTTGCAGATAAGCTGCCAAGTTTGAATGGTGTTCACTGCTTTCATCGTTCTCTTCAAGGTCAATATTTGAATTCTCAGGGTCTTCAGAGATATTAAGTGTCTTTAATTTGTCTTCCTCAGAAGCATTTGAAGAAAATGGGTCATTGTTGCTGTCTGTGGTTTCCCCAGACTTAGTTTCCAGGTTTTTCTTCCTATGTATTTCGCTTGAACTGGCTACTGGGTTAGCTTGAACGCGTCCGCTACTATCGTCAGTGCTTTTCCTAGTGCTTTCTGATATCTCATTGATATTATCATATTCTCTGGAAGAACTATTATCATTGTCTTTCAATGTTTTCCCATCCTCTAAAGAATCTTCCCATTCGTTTTCTTCATTTTCGTCTAATGGTGGGAGAACCGTTGACTCCGTTTCAGGTCCCTGTATGTCCATCTGATTACCATCATTATTTGGAGACCGAACATTTCTTCCGCTATCATTGCTGCTCGCAAATGGCAAATGATCGTGATAATCCTCATTCTCCTGACCGTTGACGAATCCATTTAAATTTTCATCTTCATTAAAGGTCTCTTCGGAATCCCCGTCAAGATACTCGTCAACCCAAGCTGGAAGCTCAATATAATCATCTTGATTTGAAACATCCAGTTGGGGATTCTCCGATTCATTTCTAGCTCCCAGGGACTGGAACTGTGTTATGTTAGCAGTGTAGCTATCCATTACTTTCTAAAGCGGCTTGGATAGTAGTCTAATTTTAGTGTACATATGTAGCTAGAATTTACATTTACATTGCTGATGTTTAACTTTCCTTTTGAGTATTTTTTGACGGTTACATTTTGAGTTCTGTGGTAAAATGCAACTGGATTCAAAATAGTCTTGTATAGGTAGTTTTTGTGGCGTATTCGGCAGCTGAAGGAATGTGGTTTGCCTTCTTACGTCGGGCATGAGTACAGTGAATTCTGAGAAAGTACAAATAATCTCATTTTCATTAAGTAGCTTTTTCTGTTCTGGCTCTGCTGTATTCTTCTTTTCCTCCTTTTTTTCTAGCCCATTTTTTTTCAAAAATGTAAGACACGAGATATCCGAAACGAAGCAAAATTTTTCAAAACTATTAACTTCAAAACTTTTCAAATTTCAAAACTATAAACTAGCTCGTGTAGATTAACTCATTGCTTTTCTTTATGAAATCGGATAAGCAGTTGGGGAGATATAGCTCGATAAGTACCATCCCACCCGCCCATATAAAATACATTGGAAAAACATTTTTTTTAATTCTGAGCTTGTGGCCAACAGAATAATGCATACAATATACATGCAAGGGTAATAACACTGCAATACAAATGGTCATGCGATGCGCAGCGCAATACTGGGAATATGCAAATGGAGGAAAACAGAGTGTACTAGCATAATGGTCAATCTAGGGTGCGGATTTCACTCTAAACACAATTTAAAAAAATATATTTAACTAGCAAAATGGACTGTAACTGTACCCCAATGGGTAAAATTAAAAAGTACCAAATATGGCCATGGTCCATTTTGGGCGCGGAGTTCATTCCAAATATACATTTTTTTCAAAAATATATTGTAGGCATTCTACGAAACCCACTGTTCTCGCTTGTCTTTCGCGAGAATATGAAAAGTAGAGACATTGGAAAGTCTAAGAGTATATTCAGGCATTACCACCGATTCGGCCACTATAGCTAAAAGGTAAAGCGGTTCCCCGGAATGGAAGAGATTCCAGCCTCGAAAGCTGGATGGTTCACTTAATTTTAGTAATGTCCTGGACTTCTTTTCAAATACAATTTTCCCTTTTCTACACCGACAATATTATTGCAGCAAAATGGACCGTTACCCGAAGAGGTAAAATTAAAAAATACAAAATATGACCATGCTCTATTTAGGGTGCGGAGTTCACTCCGAATACATTTTTTTAAGTCCTTAATATTTTGGGCCCGGAATAAGTTAGCGTAGTGGGATTTTTTGCAATGACGTTTGCATTTTGCATGTATCCAGGATTATTATAAAGTGCAAATCGATCAGGAACCTGTTGCAGGTCCCGCAGATAAGTGCTATAAATTGAATATGCTATATATCCTGAACGGAATAAGCTAGCATGATGAGGTTTTTTGCAAATACATCGGTGTTTCCAGGATTAAAACAAAGTGCTAAATTTGCAGGTGCTATGCACATAAGTGGCGAAAAGTGCACAAAGTTAAAGGTATTATGTCTACAGCAAAATTTAAAAGTGATATATTTCCTCAACGGAATAAGCTAGCGGGATGAGGTTTTTTGCAATGACATTGATATTGTTTTAAGATTATTAATTTGCGGGTACTATGCACAGAGGTGGTTAAAAGTGAAAAAAAATAAAAGTGCTACATCTTCAAAGCGGATAAAATACTGGGATGAGGTTATTATAGGTATTTTACTTACAACTTCACTTCGCGGTCCCTAAACATGAATATTGGTATTAGGCCAATCAAAATCGTGGATTCGTCTTACATGTACGTCTCACACGGCCAGCCAGCGCCGACTAAAGCGAGAATGTGATACCGCATGCATGAAACGACAGAAGCGAAAGAGACGGGACCATGTCATGGTCCATGGTTGCATACTTGCTGTGTTGCACTTGCCTACTCCTTCTTCTCGTGCTTTAACATTAACAGCATAGCATCAGATGGCAATTGTGAAAGAAATGAATTTTAGACAAATACTGTAAACAAAGTGACCATAAGTTGAAGGAGCCTATAGTACTAGCCTATTTCCTAGGCAACAACCCTATAAATCCAGCTACTTGATTTACACAGCTTCAGCTTTGTTTTTGTCCAATAATCTCAGTTTCTGGAAATGAATATTTTCAAACGATTTTATGTCGAGTGAGCATGTGAAAAAATAATTTCGTTATTTAATTAAATTAGCTGCATTTGGGGCAGGGCTCGGTAATCCACAATATTTTGCTTTGGAATATGGAATAAAATTTGTCCCCCTCAAAAACTGGAATGGGAATTGGAATATGTGGAGCTCCTGTGGAATATGGAATGTGGATTATCGCACAAAATTAATGGAATATGGATTGGAATGTGGAACATTGGGAGTGTAAGTGGAATAAAGAATGTAAAATGTCGCACAGAAATCGACGGATTTCGACAGGACCAAACATACACAACCAATACTAATTCAGCGATTCGCTTTCGGTTTATTTTGCCACACACAATCTAGTACCAACTCAAATTTCGTCGCATAATAACTTCCACATAATGTCTCTTCCATACAATATCTCTTCCACACAATGTCTCTTCCGCACAATGTCTCTTTCATACAACTACTTCCACTTGACATTTAAATACACAAAGGACCAAAGGTACTGTACTAATATCAAATCCCACCATAAATTCATCTCAAAATTTTAGACTTTGATAATGTTAATCGGTATGTTATACACACGGCATGAATATGGTAAACATACTTGTATGGTTTATCCTACTTTCTATGGATTTGATAACTCGAGTTTATGCTAGGTAATTTAATTTAAAGGACCTAACGCACTTTCTTCCGATCAATCAATCAAATAGCATTTCATCAGTGTTTACTTGATCTGAAACCTTCATCCCTCGCATTGGTGCGTAATTTCAAAAATCGTTATATAACTTCAAAAAGCACATTTTCTCAAACACATCATCAGAAAGACATGATAGATTTGGTCTCAATATTGTACAAGCGTAGCTAAGTAGTCCCTCGACAGAAGCTGACCTTGTAGTATTGTATTTCAAGAACCTTTGACCGAGTTAGAGCCATTCTCGGTTACAACCAACGTTACTTTGTCTTCAATCTCAAACCTTGCCTTAACTTTTCCTTCCTGCGTCGTCTATTTAATTTCAAAAAAAATTTCCCTGGAGGAGGTTTATCTGATTTACGTTTGGACAACATGTTAGGGGTAGGTTTTGTTAGATGCATTAAAATAAAATATCAATTCTATTCAATGGATGACTTTATCAGGGATCGGGATAATCCGGAATGTGGAATATGGATTGGTGGAATTGGATTGTGGATTAGGGAATAATATTCCAATTCCATAATCCACTCCCAGGGACAAATATTCCATAATCCACATTCCAAAA
>JAHZNI010003459.1:0-11082 GCA_027744415.1 Seira ritae | reverse complement strand
TGCTGCATAAAAAACGATATACCAAACCAATAGTAAAAAACAGCAAGAGTGGAATATATACGGTACGATGATGATGATACACGGCTTCTAGCTTCTCTCCTTCTTCGTGAAATATGCAGTAAAAAACACTGAACATTTTTCAGTTCTTTATTGCGAGGAGATAGACAAGCCAAAAAAAATCACGGGCTTGTAGGTAGAAAAAAATCAGTGCAAAAGTAGGTAAAATTTTTACCACAATGATATCTTAAAACAGGTAGAGTGCTCATCTCGTTCCATTATAAAAACCGAAATTAAACTTCAATTCACAACTCGTAAAGCATTTAAAAACACATTACTGCTTTGATTTGTCTTTGACCTTTAAGCATCAAAATCTCATTTAAATTAATGACCCATGTAGAAACAGGATGTAGTTTTAATGACAGTGTTTGAATTGATGTATTTCAGGATCCTGAGATATTTTTGGAGTGCGTGGTTGTGGAATAGACACGGGTCACCTGTAGGATTGAAGCTATATTTCTTGTTCGTCTTTTGAAGCTCCGAGGAGCGCTGGATTGCAGTGATGCAGGCAACTATGAGACTTGCGTTGCCCTTGAGGGTGCATCAAATTTGGGATGCCATTTCTCACAGTGGTCCCAATCAAGTGATGGATTTTGAGAAGATTATGGGTGTGCTGAAGTCAATGCACAAGTTACCTCAAGGTATATTTTAAAGGAGTGAGTATAAATTATAAATTAGAGAAAACATGCTTTTCCACTAATTTCTTTTCATGAATTCACAGACGAATTAAACCACGAACTGAATTATGCCATCAAGGATGGCCTTGTGGTTTCTGAAGCAGTGGAGACCCAAAGACGAGAGGAAACTGAAATCTACAAAATTCCGGACGCAGCTTCCATTCTGAAAGAGAAGAGCAGTCATGACTGGTACTGCTTCGCTTGCCACGTCGGGGGACAAGTTGTCAAATGTGAGGATTGTCACCGGGTCTATCACTTAGATTGTCTTCCGGAAGATCGGAAACCGGAAAAGGATCTCTTCGTGTGCCCTGCTTGTCATGTAAGTCAACTTCGGTGTATCATGATTATGGCAGGCAGTTGGAGAAATATTCTTATATTCATATTCATAAGAGATTCTTTATTTTTAGATAATCGCTACAAAACCAAGTGCTGAAAAAGTTCAAGTGAAACAAAAGGTTTTGAACCAACTGCTACAGTACATTTGTGATCGCTTTAAAACTTGGCAAATTGAGATGTTGGAGAAGGCTGATGGTAAAATCTGGGCTTTGGCCGCCAACCGTACTGCTAAAGAAGCGTGGCGTTTCGAGCTACTTGTTCATACGCCAATGGATCTTCAGACAATGATTGCTAAGGCTAATCAGTGCAAGTAAGGTTTCAGTTTTTCTCTTGCGTAATTTTTTTGCTTTTAGTAATCATAATCAGTTAGCTCTAGTTCACAAATCATTTACTTTTTATTTTGCAAATTATTTGCAGGTATACCTCTCTTGAGGAATTTCAAGTTGATTGCGAAACACTGTATCATGCAATCGGAGTCTACTTTGGAGTAGATATGCTGAAGGGAGGGCAGATTGGTCAAGCATTTCTTCGTGATGCTATGCACGATATTCAGGAAATTAAACTATGCCACGATTGCTTCCGACGGTCTAATGAGAAGAACCACGATTGGTGGTTTTGTCTCCCGTGCTCTGTACCTCACGAAGTCGTTTGGGCTAAGCAATCAGGGTATCCTTACTGGCCTGCCAAGGTAAGAGTTGCTAAAATCTAAAGTGCAAAATCATTCAATTCTTCGTTTCCACTTATTCTGATAAGTTAACCTTCTCCAGGTAATGAAGAAAGAAGGAAACAAGTACGATGTTCGTTATTTCGGAGGGAATTACGAAAGAGGAATTATAGACGGAAAGAACATTCAACCCATTGAAACTTCCACGAGTCAGTTAAAAGTTAGGAAAACTGCACTGTGGAATGAAGCATTTGACGAACTTACGAAATTCCAGGAAATCGCTAAAGATCCAGAGTTGGCACAAAAATTGCCTCCTCGAGGAGGAAAGAGTGGATCATCAGTGATTAAAGGAAGAGGTACACAAGAATTACCTGTCTTAAACTGTACACGAAATATTTGAATGGAATTGTGGATATTTATTTCGGATTATTTGCTCCAGGTGGAAAACGAGCATCTCAAAGCCCTGATGAGGTGCCCGCAAAGAGAGGTCGGAAAAGTGAGGTGGCAGCTACTCCAAAGACTTCTAAGAAGCCCGGTGCATCCAAGGCGGCAACACCGCAGACCAATGGGACTCCTGCAGCTGCTGCTGGAAGTCCGAGAAAGAAAACTGGAACTGCTAAGTCTGGTGAGATCACGACCGCAGCATATAATGAGCGCTGTGATTATGACCAATACTCACAAACTTGTAATGTTATGATTGTCAGCAGCCACACCAGCTCGCAGAGAGTCAACGTCAACACCCCGGGGATCAACAACGGCAAGCACGAATGCTGGATCTAACGCAAAAACTGTGAAAATTACAGCCCCAACGACGAAAGAAAAGAAGCAGGTTTACAGCGATCTTGCCAACAGTAATCTGGATCCTGACGTGATCGCATTTTTGAACGATCTAGAAGATACGGAAAGTTTAGATGGGGATGCGTACTTCTCCGATGAAGACTCTAGTGTAAGCCCAAAGTTACATAACATTTTCTTTCATTAATCGATATAATATAAGTATATGAAAATGTTTGTCTTGTTGAAGGATGCACACGAAAGGGTTTCGGAAGACGCCGTATCGTCTTCCTGTAACGAATCTAAAGCGACGCGAAGCGTTTACGTTCAAGTGACTCATCAAGGTTTGATGAAAGAGAAGCTCGTAAAGAAACTTATCGATTTGCAGACTAGACACACGCAAGAGATTTCCCAAAACAAGAAGAAGCAATGGGTAACTTAAATTTCGAAAGTTACTTGTACATGCCCTTCACTCGTTTGCATCCACAAAATGTTGAATTTACTGAAAGTGTTATTTTTCATGATTTTTTGCAGTGTTACAAACCCGTTTAAGCCAATATCTCTTCGCCTGATTTTAAAGGGATTCATTTAAGTCCCAAATATAACATAAATGACCGACTTCATTAAATCACATAATTATACCCTATAGTGCCTCTAGAACATATTGTCAATTTATCATCATTACCTAATCTATTACCGGGCTGCAAATGTTTTTATATCGTTCTGCATGATTCAGCGTATCTTTATTTCCATATCCTCCTTCACCCAACTAACGAGCAAAATATTTAGCTCCACAAAATTGTGTTTTGTTTTGTGCAATGATTGTATCTTTTATTTTTGTGCTTTTAAATCTTTCTTACAAGTGTTACTCAAACTTCTCCTCAAACTGCTTGTTTCGTCCTCATGTCCATTATTGCTTGATCGATTTGACCAATTTACATTAGAAGAAGGCGTATTGGCAATAACGTTGAACAGTATCAGCATACAATTTTCAGCTGGCAGTTTAAATATTTGAAATGCTGAACAGTATTCTAGTTGTTTAATCAAGCACACCATCGTGATTTTTAATTGCCGTTTGTCATTTCAACATTTGGGCTACTTATCTCTTATTTTAATCAGGACAGTCATTTAGGTAGAGTTAAAAGTCGAAGGGAATGAATCACTTGTCTAATTGACTTAAGGCTGTTTAATAATGGTTGGGTATGGATTTAACGATTTAAGTAAGTTAGGTTCACGGATTTCATTTTGTTTTTAACCATCAATTTTCGCTAATGATATCTATTTTTAGGATTCGTACAGCAATTTCAAATTGCGTAAATTCTTTTTTGGACGGAAACGTAAACAGATTGTAAGTTTAGCTACTGAACCTGTATTAAGTTTTTTGTTGTAAAATATTGCTTCTTGGATTCATCGATAGATGCTTTTGTGAAATTCGAAAAAAAATTAATTCTTAGCGTCCTTATTGTTCAGCTCTTCTGACTAAACGAGTATAAATTATCTTTAAGCTGCGAAAGTGACATCGAAGAAAGGTCACTGACAACTATTTCAATTGTAGTGCCTTCAATTTCAAAGGAAGGAAATTCTACATTTAAGATATTGTTCATTTTACATTTTAGATTACCTATATGTACATACTGTGTATCTTATTATTGTTATACTTTTCGGTAGTTCCATTTGTATTAAATCTGCTATATGCGCACCCACATTTTAGGCCTTCTAATATGTACTACAAATTAAAAGTTTGTGAGATATTTAAGTTGATGTTTTTTCTTATTATTTCTGGCATAGTTTTATTCATGTTAATAAACACTTTTGTTCATTTCTCTATCTTAACAAGTCACTTGTTCTGAATTTTTTATTATTTGTGTTGTGTGTTGTGGACTAGCATGCTATCTTCTCTTCTGTCCGTGAGTCTGCTTCTGGATTGTGATTTTGTCGTTGTTAAATATATAAAGCTACCTATGCAGGTTTTTTAATACAACTTTGAACAATCAATGTTATTGCATGCTCTTTCTTTTTATTAACGACTCTAACAAATCCGATTTAATGATGTTTGTTTCGTTTCGTGTCTCAAATATAACGGAGCCAATGATCAGGTAAACTAAATAATGAAATCGTAACAAGGTGACTCTCTAAAATCAAAGGTGTACGACGGGAGCGCACCGGGACTACTGGAACCACGGCAGGAGGCGATGAGTACTGACCCACGGAGGAGTAAACGCGTCGTATGGACGACATTTTACGCATTGGGCAGCGGCTGAGTTTTTAGAGTTTTATTACTCACTGTATTCAAAACTTCAAAAATGATCACTTAAGTCAATATTGCAATGTGTGTTTTAAGTTGCCACAATTAAAAACATTGATCTGCTACTGTTATGATACTTAAATTTACCAATAATTTTCGACGCCCTGTTCATTATATTCTTCCGTATGTACAGTAGTTTCGCTTAAGAATGAGAAGAGTGAGTGTGAGAAATGAAGTTGTTTAAGCTGTAGATACTTATTTCAACAGGTTTAGTTTTCTCTATATATTATGTTTGTCGCACACTTTTTAGAAACTAATCATAATCATTTACGTTAGATTGTATTCCGCTGAAACTTGAACATTGTTTTCAAAGCTGTCGTTAGATAACTCACCTGAACTTGACCTCTCATGCGCAAGATAGGTTAGTTTTGTGTGAACTTGTGCATTGTTATGACTTTTGTATTTTCTACTTTTGTTAATCATGTATCGTTTTAATTGTTGAGTAAGGGAGCCACCAATTTTACCTGACCAGAAAAGGGCTATCACCTTGTTTGTGTCAGTTGAATCTTTCATTCCAACTGGCTAATTTTTCTTGTACTTAATAATGGCCGTAATGATTCAGTAAATTAAAGTTAGATTCTGAAAGGTTAACTTCGAAATTATTATGTGAAATACCAAGGGTATGTGGCTTTATTGAGACTTCCAGGATATTAAAAGTAGGTCTTCCTTTTAGTATATTTTTATCGATTGCAATATGTATTTGGTTAAGGCATTTTATTTAAATATTAGTTTGTACATGTCGTATGCATCTGCATATCAAATGAATATGAATGGTAACTCTTATTTGCAAAGCGTATTATAAGTATATTATGAGTGTAGTTTTTTTCAAATATTAATTCCTCGAAGGCATGGTTTATTCTCAACAGTCTCAAAAATTCTGTTAAGATTAAATGGATAAATAATATAATGTTGACAAATTCCTTACATATTATATTTGGTTGACATTGAAGCATGCGCCATGTTATCATTACTGGATTTATGCAATAGTTTTATTCATTTGTAAAGTAATATCTCAATTAAATGAAGCTTGTAAAATAAAGTGATCATTGCATTGGAAATTCGTAATCGTACGATAAGATATTTCATGGGTATATATTTCGTCATTTTCCTTATAATGCTCATTCACCTCTCATTAAGTATTATTGCTTGTCCGTGGAACGAAAAATTTACTCCATTTGAATTCCGAATTCGAAAAATCCTTAAAAACGAAATTCCATTCGAATTCTGGAAACCAGGCACTCTGGATAGGTACCTAAGCATGTCTTCATTTTGTTATGGTGTTGGGGCAGTATGAGACAACAGTAAAAATATCTAGTGTTCCATAAATCAGTCATGCTCTGCTCTGGTTTTAATTCGTTGCCCATTGCCCACAATGGCAAAACCAAACCAAGCTTAGCAACCCTTTGGAACAACAAAAAATGTAGATCGATATTGTTCCAGTTAGTTATGCGATGCGGTTGGAAGGATATGGAAGGACCTCTGCACAAACATTCGCTTAAACCTAAAAGTGATTAATATATTTGTGTCTTTGCATCATACATACCTGAACTTTAGCTTAACATGGGTATTAATTGCTAGAAGTCGACACGAAATCCCTTGCCGTCAGCCGTCAACATTTGTCATTAATTTAAAACTGTTGACAAATTATAGGTTGCTCCCTGTGCTGTACCTTGAATTAATTAGAATCTGAACCTAGTTTGAACATTATATAAATGGATGACAGCCGACCAGAAACATCTAATTTCAACCCAAGAGGGCAGGGCGGTGAAGGTACCAGACCACCTTCTCGGATGATGAGTGCCGCTCAAAGACCTGCCTCTCGAAGACGCTTCGGAGAAGCGATGACTGCTCGCCAGGTTTCTCATTACTTTTCCTTTTGTCGATCATTGGCATTTAATATCGAACAAAGGTATTTAAAGGTTTTGTGAATTTCAAAGAGACCCGACAGCCGGATGAGCACCGCAACGGGTGGGGGTGGAGGAGGAGTATCGGATCCGCAGAGACCGATGAGCCGTGTATCAAGGCTCCAGTCTGCCATGCGACCTGGATCTTCCCTGCGGCAAGGGTCAGCGCTGAGAACGGCTACTGCTTCGGCTAGGCCTCCATCAGGGATTACTGGAGGGGCACTCCCGATTCATGCAGCTGTAAAGTTTGTCTTAAATGTAAAGCGAAATAGCTCTTGTGTTAAATTTTATCTGCATTTGTTTAATAGGTAAACGTAGTAGATCGCCCCGTAACGCAACAAGGCGTTTCAGGATTGCGAACAGCAAGAACAAGCTACGGAAATCGAAGAATGGTCCATGACAAAACCTACTTCCTTGGGATATTACATACAAAAATGTCGGAAATCACGTCCGAAATCGGAAAACTGAGCAGTCAAATAGATGCTTTGGCTAAAGAACAGTCCACTTACATTGCATATGAGACAAGAGTCAAGGAGAAAGCTGCTGAGCTCCAGGGTTAGCTTTACTTTCACTTTGCTCATGATATTATGTAACCCTAAACTTCATGAATTCCCACATTTTTCAAATATAGAGCTGCACGGTGAACTAACTGATTACAATATTCTGGCGGATATGCTGGCTAGTGACAAAGACAAAAGTTTCCTGGAAGATGAGCTTCGCTCCATGAAACGCGAGAATGAAGATGACTCTGCTCGCATCGAATCCATTTACAACCGTCGCCGGGAGTCAGAAAGAGTTGTCTCCGAGCTCGAGCAAAAGATCGAAGATGAGAGGAACAAAGCGCAGCGTTTGATTGAATCCCTCAGTCCAAACTTGAGAGATCGCTATGATTCTTTTCAGAAGTTGAACTCGCAGCTTCAAACCGAAATGGAGAGTTTACAATTTCAGTTGGATGAGCTGAATAGCAGAAAGTCGGAGCTGTACGACAAAGTTTCGCGATCCGAGTTGAAAAAGAAAGCGGCAGAGTTGGAGGAGGAATTGCTTGAGGCCGAGGACAAGAGGGATGCATTGTCTCGGGAAGCGGAGTCTCAAGAATCCCCGGATGAAGAAAGAGAAAGGCTGTTGAATCAAGTGAAAGTGGACAATGCGGAAATCAGTACTTTGGAAAGACAGATCTCCGAAACTAATGATCTTATCAGACAAATTCAAGAGGAAGTTCAGAATATGGATCAGGTATTTATGTACATATATGTCATAATTACTCTTGAGATAGGAATGAAATGGCTTGCTGCTTGCTTACTCAAAATATAAATACGATTTTTATAAACAGGAAATTGAAGAGAATGATTCAGAGCGCCAACAAAAGTTTCGAGACCTGAGAAAGCGAGAACAGGATATGGAAGAGTTCGTGCTAGCTTTTGACGAGAACAAAGCGAAAGAATTAGAGAATCTTGCGAGAATAGAGGCAGAAGTTTTGTCATGCATGGAAAAGATATCGAGGAATGTTCATCTTGCTGCTACACTTCCAGAGTAAGTCTATCACTGCTAAATCATCATTATCATTACTTCATTTAGTAAGAAACAATTAATGTGCTCGTGCTGTAGAGCTGGCCAGACTTTCATGGAGCTCCGAGAAGACTTGGAATTCAAAGAGGAGGAATTTGACAAGGCTAGATACACAACAGAGATGATCGAATACAGAAATGAAACGCTGAAGAAGCAGCTTGATAATGTATGGGGAAAATGTCTGCTATTGATTTATACTTATCTAATTAACTAAATGTTAATTTTTATTTTCCAATCAAAGTTTGAGAACCTAGAGGAAAAAATGAAGTTGGAGTTGCAGTCTCTTCATGAAAGAATACAACAAATGCAGAAGGAAATTCGCAAGTTTGAGGATATCGAAATGGTGAAAAACGAGGGAACTGAGAGGAACAGGAAACTTCAGAAAGAGCTAGTTGCTCTTGAACAAAAGTCGAAAAAGTTTGTGGATGCTTTAAGAGCTATATCACAGGAACATGGCAAACTAAAGGTAAATTATTTTATGGTAATTCATCAGCATTTGAGACTAAGTAAACTTCAATTGAAATATTTGAAATTATATTATTAGGCCGACTTAGAAAGTAACGAAGTGCACAGGCAATTAGCAAGCTTGGAGAAGAAATGGGCCATGCTGGAAGAATCAAATTACTCCGTTTCCTCATTCCTCAAAGCGAAGAAGGCGGAGACAGACTATGAAGGGTTACGAGCAGAAGCCCTAACTGTTTTGAAGGATCTCAATAACATGCTCCAAATTAAATAAGTAGATCAGACTGTAAAAGCAGAACTTGAGCCAGAAAAGAAAGTAAAATACGTTTTTAGCCGTTAGTTAACTAAATATACACATACATTGTAAGGAGAACGTATTCTATGTTTTCATTCTCTCGGAAAATCATAATGGGTTTAAATAAAAATGCAGGGAAAAGGCATTAACGTTTTCTGATAAAAACTTTTTCAGTTTCAATAGGTTTTTATATCTCTATATTTTTATGCATAGACAATATTATTGCTCTTCTTATGTCTTAAACCTTACAAAGTGAAATCTTGTTTTGTTGTATATAATATTGGCGTTTCTTCTTTTTTCCACATACCCTTTTATAATTTATAACAATGAAGTTTCCTTTAAATGCAAAAAAATTGTTGCAACATAACATATTCCATACATGCTAATATCAAGTAACAAACTTAATCATATACAATCATAACATAATAATAATATTATTTTTTAAGCCATATAGGAAAGAACAACAAAGACTTTTTAAATAAACTTTTCCACAGGATGGCTTACTGGTTGGTTTCTCTTTTTATTTGAAGTAAACAAGGTAGGACAATAGAAATTCCCAATCTTCAACGTGAGTGCAACTTTCAAAAACATCATGAGATTTTGAACAGGAGACAAATCGAACGCATCTAAACAAACAACGTAAGATATTGCTGTCACTTCTCTATTTCTAGCAATAAATTTCTACCTAAAATAGCCTTTACGAAAACAAACATAATATTCATTCGTCTGCAGAATTGCAAACAACTGAAAAACCTTTATCATAACAAAAATGTGGGTTTTAAAGATTCTATTAAATCCTGTCTAAAAATAAGTAATAATGATTGAACGTATGATCTGCAACAGCTTTGGTATGATTATGTGAACTTGACTTGGGAAAAACGTACCACCCACCCCTACTCCTTCATTCATATTCAACTTCTAAATCTTTTTTCGACCTTGACAGAAAAAAGTATTTTTACTCATAAAATTAGTACATGGAGAAACCAAACATTTTTCTCATCTATTAATTCCCTTCTACACAAAATGTGTAAAAATTGATTAATTTTCCTTTCTTGGTTAAATATTTACGTTGTTTTCTGGGTAAGTAAAGGTCGACAATGAAGTAGTGTTCTGTAGAAAAAGTGCACGATTATACGCTGCGTGTCTGGAGGTATGTATGTAATGTAATTTTAATTTTTTGTATAGGATAACACATTATCGGTTTTCGTTTTGTATGCAAAGTTTGTTTTTGTATAATTGTTTTCATTTTCAGAGAAATGCGAAAAAAATTATTTCATTTCTTCTGAGATATATGATATTTTCAATCCTAAACGTGCGTACGTTATATAATTCTTCATTTTTAAAACTTAATGTCAATATTATTCAGCAATTTTTGTTGATTTTTTATATCTTTATATGATAAGTTTTGAAGAAAAAGCTGATTCTTATCTCTCTGAGTGTGTGTGTAAAAATAAGACGTAAAAATTACTGTGATAAAGATTCTTTAAATATTAGAGGTACGTACATCATGCAGCAATATATATTATTTTAGTTGACCACATACATAGCTATATCATCTTAGCTAAATAATATGATTTAACAAATATTTTATACTACTTAGTCACTAACTAGCTCAATCATATAACTGTATTTATACCTAGTATGAATATGAATAAACACCAGAGACAACATAACATTTTAATACATTTGAAATGTGTAACATTGAATATATATTTCCTTCCTCATAATTTTTTTACACAGTAAAAGTTATTAGTTCCGTGCCTATTTAGACGACTCTAAATTTCACATGCTCCATTTAATTTGTAGTTTTCGGCAGTTGCCGATTTAGTCAAAAGATATATATCAAGATACCAATAATAAACTCAACCCAAAAGAACTAAAATTAAATTAAGTAAACGGATCATGTTCCGTTACGAATCTACAACTTTTATAGCAATATAATATTATGCAATTAACAAAAAACAACTTAAATCAAATACATTAATAATAATATAGTAGGTAGAATTGTATGCAATATTTTCAGTGAGCTAATTCTGTTTTCA
>JAHZNI010003458.1:0-10188 GCA_027744415.1 Seira ritae | reverse complement strand
ATTTTGCAAGTTAATGCACAATTAAAATCATATTAACAAGGGAATACATACGTGACTTGTGTGCCTTTTAAAAAAACACTAACCAGGGGGAATGGATTCAGATAACAACTCTGAAATCTTCCATAAACCAATCAAGTGTTTAGGTGTATGGACATGGGCTTATATAGTACATGATTATAGCAGGGAGGGGAGACTTTACTAATTTCTAGACAAGGCACAAGAGTAGAAGGATGATAAAAGCGCATAGGCGGATGAGACCAACATTATTTTGTCTTTTTGTAAAACAAATTCAAACAAGTAAAAGTTTACCTTCTGGTATCATAAAAGTCAGATGTCGAGAGTAAAACATCACTTAAGATCCCAGCGTTATTAAAGTGTTTAGTGAAAAGGGGGATTTTGCACGACATGTTATTTGTGCACTATTCAAAGAAAGACGTTTCCGATATTCCTTAGCTCTATATGTAACTCTGCCCCTGTCCCTCTAAAATCTTATCCCTATCCAAAATTGTTTTACCAGTGACACTCAAATCAAACGAGATATCATATCAAAGCATTTGCTGCTTTAAGTATGATTCATCAATATTATCAGTTTGTCCATTTCTAGTGATTTGCAATATGGCAGTTTGCTTTGGTTATTTTTACTCTAATCGCTGAAAGGAAAAATTTCATGAGTTAGTTTTTCTTTGCGGTTGGAGCATAATGCATGTCTCATTAATCATGAGTCTATCAAGATCAGCATGAAGCAAATTTCTGAGTGAAGCTCACTCGAATCGCTTACTTATCTCCACAAGCATGAATTTTCTAATGCTACATGCACCGAGATATAATCTAGACGAAGAAAGTTTAATGAAGTGGGATCCTCTGGGGAAAACGGGCAACTTCAAACATGGGCGGCGAAAAGGATGTATTTATTTTGGGTTGATTAATCTAAACTTACCGAAAGCACATGTCTTTAGCACATTTAATTCGATTGGGAATAAAGACAACTTTTGACTCCATCATGGTTTTGTGGTAACAATAAAGAATTTGGTAAGTTATAAAGTAAATTGCGTGAATCTTGTGAATTAATTTTTATTCTTGTGATAATCTTCATGATTAAAACGGTATTTTTATAACATTTAGTTATTACTATTACAACAAACTCCTTTTAAAAATGTATAGGTATGTTATAGTTTTTAAGAAAAGAAAACAGGTCGGCAATCATTTTGACGTTGCACATTCAACTGAAATCTTATGTAATATGATCTGAACAAATATTATGCATTCTTGAACATACTTTGCTCACAATTCTATGAAAAATGTATTTCAACAAAATTCCCATGATATTTTCTTCATGCCATGATAAAATCACGGAAGTTTATGAGCAGACGCTTGTGTCAGTCAATTGTCAACATTGCGGGCTTCACAAAAGTCGAACTCAACAGAAATGGGTGAGCAGGTGACAGATGAGATAACGCGCCTTCTCAGAAGAGCGTTGAAAGATAGTAAGCACACTCCTCAAATACGTTGCACTTTATCATTTTCGAAGCAGTATTCTTAAAATATATTAGGCTTTTGAGACTGAGACTTCTTTCAAGCACATAAATGGATGCGTCGATAAAAATATGACGTGAAAAGTCTTAATATTGTGAGATATTTATTTACTTTAATTATTCATTAAATTTCATGATTTTAAATTAAGGGAATGGTCGACTCATATGTGGCGAGTGAATGAATAAAAAAATACTTTCTCGAATGCAAACTCCCCCTTTTGCCAAATATTTTTTTCTGTTCTTAGAATCGTTGAAATGAAACAACAAACTTTTCAAATGGTAACGTATTTATACACAACCAACTAACTCCACTCCTGAATCTCCCATACATAATTTTTGCGGTAAGGAAAAGATGGACGGTTAGTCCAAGAAATCGGCACCTCAATCGCTACTTTTCTTACAAAGAAAGATGTACTGACTTTTTCGTTCGCATCAAAAGCTATATGCACTAAATTGTATTGCTTTTATGACTAATCATCAAAGTTTTTGCATACGATAGATTAGATGATTAAAAAGAGCCAATAGGCCAAGAACTGGGATTAAGGAAATACAAACTATGTACATAATATCCGTATTCTTGAGTTTTTTGGTTAAATACTTATATGTTTGATGCAGCATTAAAGAGCGCTGACGTTGGCGCGTCTTTTCCTTTTGATATCACCATCGAAGTCATCATTTCAGCTTGACTGATCTCGAATCACTAGAAATGAGATTCACTGAGGCGACTCAAAAATGAAATTGCCAGAGTATGATTGTTTCATGCAGTTTTTGTTACTCAAGATAGGATGGGGGAAAGCTTTAAAATTCAAGCCCTTTTTTGTATGTACTCGGCAAATTTAATATTTACCGCAATAAATTGCGGGACAGGATACATTTACATTTATGGTTCCTAAAACTATATGCATCTGAAGAGGAAGCGCTAGCAAAAATTAAGGAAGTTATGGAGGACTGCAGCAACAGACAGGCACTATTTCTTGACTCGAACTCGAAGAAGCGGAGCAAGTCAAACGACAAAAGAGGTGTGGGTATTGTGGTGGTTTTTTATACTAGCAAGATTTATGCATCATCCTGAGTCTGAGCCATTGAGGCTTCCTTTTTCGCAATGGTAATAGTTCTACATGATAAAACACGCCATGTGGTGCGAGACACTGGTATTTTAGTAATAAGTTTTCAAAAAATTATTTTTTGTGTATTCTCGTAGTCCACATGATGGCTAATCGTTAAAAAGGAGAACGTGAAGCTTAAATGGTCGGCAATTGATGTGCGTCGTAGTAGTAGCTCACTACCAAGTGCTAATGACAGTTTGATGTGCACTGATGAGCATCTCCGGTAGTCTATTTTCAAGTGACAATTTTCAAATCCATTATTATTACTGCAGCATCAAAAAGCAAGTAGCGCAAGTAATGAACGCTGACATCCTGAGAGAGTTGAGGAACTTAGCAGAGTTTGGGCGGGATTAATCCCTAGAGCCAGACAGTTGCATAAAAATTAGATCGACTTTGAATCTCTACTGCAGCGTAATATATTTTTTTTTCAGATCAGATCGGAGAGAGATGGGATGAAGTCAACCAATGATAAATCACGATACACTTGCTTTACGAGCAAAACTAAATGCATCCACACATACATATTTATCATCACCAATAATCTGCCTTGAAGCCTGATTTAACTCTTCCTTTTCGAGTGCCACGAATTATTGAGGTATTCTTGGCGCACGAGAAAGTAGATGAGTCGAATTCGTGTCTACTACATGTTTTGCACCGGTTTCGAGAGTCGCATCGAGTTAGAGATCAGACGAATCATGTAAAATAATTTACTCTCTGCATGTGCATCTCATTATCGACAAGTTTCTCCTAATGAAATTACTTTTCTTTCTAGTGGAACCTCTTTCGAAAAAGATCTTCGATGATATTCGAATGAGATAAAATGAGTATAAATTTAACTATTAACATTCGTATGTACGTCATTCGAAAAAAAAGATGATGTACTGAATGAAATATCCTCTTCAAAAAATATTATATTGTAATGAAATGCACGCTTCAGTGGTCCTGGGTATTTTTTTACCTCGCAAAAAATTTAACAAGTGTTTTTTGAATAAACTACTACCACCGCGAAGTCTGCATAGGTAGGTTCTCAAGTATTTTAACTTGAAGATACTTTCTTCAATGTCTATTGTCACATTTTAAGAATGTACTTGCGCGTTCCTATTTACCGGCTAGGTACTGACATTGCAGTTATTCGTTCTAGTCATACGTGAGCGTTGCATGCGTTTTGGGTACAGTGTCGAGCTGAGAACCCAACTAGGTACATAGTAATCTCGGTGAAGAAGCAAATTGTCGTTTCTTCCTACCTGAGCTCAAAATAAAAGGAAAAAAATTAGTCGTGCTCATTGTCATCATCATGCACAACATCATAATGGAGTTAGGTACCTTCAGAATCAAAGGACGTCAAGTGTAAAAACATTGTCACAGAGAGTAAGCGCGCGGCTAGCAATTTTCAAACTGCGATGATTATGATGGTGATGATGATCATGAAGATTCTGGTGATAATATCTTTCTTCAAAGAGAAAGATATTTATTCCATGTAACATTACGCTTTAACATGTCAACGTGTATTATTATTCTCATTCTTATTTTGGTATTGTCATTGTACGAACAAACACACGGGACTCGACTCAACTCAACTCTACTTAAACCATAGCAAAGGGGGAAACTACATGAGATGTGAATGAGAGAGCCAGAGTCTACTCAAGCATTTCAGTCATCGTCTTCATCATCATCATCATGACATTTCAGCGTCGGATTCGAAATCTTATGCGCCGCTAACGTGATCCCCTCATCACATCATCTCCATAATTGTTATTTGTAGATCAGCGAATATTTTGTTTCTCTTCACTTCACTGGAAGTACATAGTGAAGAAGAGGCAACTGTGATTTGACTCCTTTTCTTACAATAATATATTGCACTAGAGGCTCATTTGATAACCATTTCAAGTAGTGATTATATTACGAAGAAAAGATGAGCATGGAGTAATGGTGGCAGCCTTAACTTCTCTTCAAAATGAATGCAGAAGGAAAAGGTGAGAACGAGAATTCACTCTCGTGGAGGACATTCACCGAAGACGATTTTTTGAAATCCACCATTTTTCCCATGGTTCTACTCAGCATTAACCAACAAAAAGGTTTTGTTAGATGCTTCGAATGATAGAGGGATGTGCGTACAATTCATGAATGAGGATACGCTGAAGTTCCAATGAAGAAGTATGATAATACAAAAGATGGCAGGCAAAAAAGTTTTAGTTTTTTTGCCTTCAATGGATAAATCTGTCTGACAAAAAAACTTTGTTCAGGGAGAGGAAGACGCTGTAAGAAAGGATTAATTCAGTCATGAAAAGAAAAATGCGACTTTGAATAGAACGAAAATACGTTTTTTTGTTGCAAAGATAAGGATTGGATGGGGGGTTTCTTACTTTTATAAAAAATAGAAATCTTTTGCATTTTATCTCTTTGAGCAATGATGGCTTACAATTCAAACCGACTATTACCCCTTTGATTTTTAAATGTGCAAAACATATTCCTAAAAATAAGTGTAGAGACTACACATTTGCAGTAAAGGAAGTTTCAACTCTGTTTTGGCAGGTGCGAATGCTATTACGACCAATAAAGATGTGAACAAAAAGAATGTCACAATATCTTTTAAAAACTGCTTAAACAAAAAATGGCAGAAAATGAACTGAATTTGTTTGAAAATGTTAAGCGTTTAAACGCTGAAATACTCGCGTTCACAAAAAAACTATACGGAGTTTTGAATCTATAGAAGCAAAGGCAACGTTACCATCATTATTCATTAATCAACTTAAAAAGTTTTGAACGGGCATCATCATCAGAATTCTTCGTCATCAACAAACAACACTTTAGGCAGTGCATTGAAGATTTAGGCAGTGATTAGTGATGCTGATTTCGATGGAAAAGTTATTCTCAATGAAACTTTCCCTCCGTCTCCATTCCATTCCAATTTCTCAAGCAACGAAACTTACAAGGAGAGTTTCGCATTTAGATGTTACATATTCGCCTTCTAATCTAATCAATAAATCATTTCAATGCAGAAAACCAAATAGGTGTATTGTGCTTTGCTGATATTAGCCACATGGGAAACTTGAAACTTCTAAAAGAGTTTCTCCAAGGAAATAATAATGACAAAGTTCGACTGTGCGAAACTAATCTGAGACAAGTTTCCTCTTTTATAAGCCATACATAATAAATCTTTTTGGATTGGACCACTTGAAAAATATATTTTAAAAACAAGCAGAGATCCAACAACTGATGAAGACGAAGTATAAATGTTAGCAATGGTCAAGCTCTTCTGATTCGATTATTAATTCCTAGTTCATTCTTCTCGAATACATTGTTTTGAAAGGCATGTTCTGGGATTTGTCAGTCAGTATAATAAATAAAGTAAGAAAACAAATTGCAAAAACAAGGGATATTGGATTTCTCACACACCCTTCCTACGGTACCTACATAAGTAGGGAGGCATAGGTACACACTACGCATGCAAAATTTTAGGCATTTGGTGATTTATATTTCCATTTGTTCGTTGCGACATTATCTGAGCTACGCTCGCACCACCCTCTATGTAAATCAAAGTCTTCCTAGGTAAACGTTTTCAAGCTCTTCCAAAAAAAGAGAAGAAAATATTGTGAGTTTAATGTAGTGCTGGAATGACAAGAATGTCTTCACTTCTCATTTATTTCTCCCTGGAGGAATCTAAAACCGTCACAACTTGACTATGATAACATCATTAAAAAGAGTTCGTGTTTAAATTTCCCATCGCCAACGACTTCTACGACAACGTTTGTTTGCACACAAGCAAGCAAGGCCGCCCTATATATTATGCATGCATGCTAACAAAAAACCCCGGTTTTTCACCTCCGCCCGTCAAATTTGTTAAGCCATTACAACACAAATGAAAAAAGTTGTCCTATTACAATTTCTTTCATTTTGATTCCTTCGAAAAACCCGTTTCTTGTCCCAGTCCTACTGATACACATTTAACGCGGCAAAGTTAAAAGTCAAATTTGCATCTTTTGGCATGCTTGTTTTCCTTGCAGCACCGTTTCATTTCATTTCACATGTAAAAGGACAACGTAATGCATATACATATATACGTACTTCAATAGATCTTCAAAACCAATAGAGGCCGAGAAAATCAAATAAAAAATCTGTAGCATAAAAACCATCAATTTAGCAACAACTCGTCCTCATATAATTTACAGAAGAAGGCGTGGCATGCATCGGAAGCATAATATTTTAATTGAACTCGAAGAATGCCTCTCTCTCTCTCTCTCTTTGCTCATAAAACAACGTAAAACGATTCCTTTTTTCCTGCACTTACGAAGGAAATTCATATATGCATTGATTTTTAGTTTTATGACTGTTGCACCAATACAGTGTTTGCAGGAATTGTGCGTGTTCATTTCACTTTCTACGCGAGTCTCACGCTGAACTTGGTGTGCAGAGTCAAGACGTAGAGTTTTGCTGTTGCATTGCATTGTTTTCAAGGTGCATTACTCCCATTTTACGTTTCTTTGAAAGGATATGAAGCATTCTGCAATGTTCACCTGTCTCATCAAATTCGATAAAGTTTTACTATTCTTTATGTCCCCTTCCTTCCGTTTTCAACAAAAGATATTTACTGACCTATGTACAGTGTAGTTGGATGATGAGCAAGTAAACAGATGCTTCCTCCTGATTTCACTTTATTCCTTCTTCCCCAACGAGATAAGAAGAGATGGATGGACGATTAGGGAAAATAGAGCGCGACTTTATCAGCAAAACAAGAATGAAGTGAAGGTATTATAGTAGCTCTATTGTATGCGTTCTGGCGTGGGACTTCGTTAAAGAGAGAAAATAAGAAAAGGGAATCTAAAATGCAACTGAATTCATTTCACATAGTACCTCGTTTTTAATGCACGACTATCTTTCTAAAATTGTGACATTCCTCAGCATTATATTATGGTTACGATTACGATACAAAACATTTCATGAATTAAGCAAAAATGCATGTACGTACTACGATCTCCGCTTTGTGCACCGTTAATAACGCCTGAGCATCTAATCTAACCGACCGACTATCTCGCTTAGTCTACTCAAAATTAATTCCGTTTTCTGAGGCGACTGATTCGCCGCTTGTTTTTCTTTGTAATGATCTCAAATTTCCATTGTAATTAACTCTGCTTACATTTATTCTTCAAGATGGGAATGAACAGACTTGACGAGGTGACAGGGAAGGAAAAACGTGTGCGCTTAAACAAGAGCAGTACTGATGATGATACTAAACTACCACCACTGCATTATTTTTTTTCAAAAAATAAACTTTCTAAGACAAAAAAATCAGAAAATGGGGAAATGTACACGATTTGCAGTTTACATTCTCCTCAAAATGTGACATAAATCACTTATAGTCGTAGCATACATACATATGCGGAAACAGAAAACGTCGAACAAAAATATTCTCTTACATGACAAAAATGACAGGCCGGTAAATAATAATGGATCGTCGTGAACTCGTGAACCATGAACTATTATATTTTTACCTGTACAATATTGAGCTGAATTGTGTTACAAGCTACTTCTCTTACTCACTCCTTGCACTGTAGGAACGGGAAGGTAAATGTAGTAAAAAATTATGGCGAATATATGTATTTCGTTTCGTACAGCATGAAAATTCGTTACCTTTTTCGTCCTTAGTGGCTTATATTTTATACCTTCCTTTCCTTAACATAAACACCGTAGGCAACTCACGACGCATAAGAAAGTCTACACAATTGACAATTCGTCTATTATTACACTCACCTTCTATCTGAGAGGATAAATATGCATAGGTAATACCCATCATCTTCACGAATATGAGTTTGGTACGCCTTAATGCATCGACTTGACCTAGAAGAAGAGACGAAGGAGAGGGGGAACAATAGCCCATTGCTCTATACTTTAGTCTCATTGTGATTTATTTATTTATTTACCATTTATCCTTATCTGAAGAAGGGCATTGCTCCTGACGCTCTTCCCTTACAATAGGGAACGCATCAGAGTTTTTCCCTCCATCAAAATCAAAGCTATTCATCTCGCATCTTCCTTTCATCAATGCAATTTTTCATTCACTCAACAACAGCAATGCTTAATTCTTCATCTCATTCTTCTTCAGTCCTCACTCATTATTAGCACAATCAATGTCATTCACATCATCATTATTCATGCAACATAGCATCAAACTCAGAATGCTGGGCATTAATAAATAATCAAATCACTAATAAAAGTACATACATGATAACTTCTCTGGGCTCTTCCCAACTCAGAAGAAGACAATAAGAGATGATGTGTGCGCTTCTTTGCTCCCAAACTTCCAACACGATAACAAAATGAATGAATTTCATTATTCACTATGCATACATAAATTGCTTTATTATGACTGCACCGCAATTATGTACTACAATAATAATGATAAATATAAGACCCTTTGTCATTTTGCAAAAATACGTTGTCTTAAAGGCTTAGAATGGACGGTGTGGTACGTGTGTAAATCATAAGATGTGATGCTGGTGTGTTCTTGTTCTTGCAACTGATTTCCGTCCCCCTCATCTTCATGGTTTATAGAACCCTCCCTTCCCCTTCGCGTTTGTTTACATTTTCAGAGAATCTTTGTTTTGCAAATTTTATCTGACAATAGTTTAGAAAAGCAGATTGTGCTGATAATAATATAAATTCACCAAGAGATTTATATATTGTGGGTAATGCCATACGACAATAGTAATGTGATTACGCTTGAGAAAATTGGTACAGCTCAGCAATAAAACTGGCTTGCTTTCTCTATTAGCAATAAAGACTCACCTTCTTCATTAGCTTTTTGTTCACAATTGAATAACTGGGCTTACGCAGAACATGTCTTCTTTAATACACGCCTCATTACATTATTCGGCAATGTTTTATGATGAGGAGTAGCAGGAGCTCTTTTAATGTACTCCGTATTTCGTACCCATGAAAAAAAACAGAGAAAGCCCGAGTGGGCATGCAAAACAGACTTTTATACATATTTTGAGGAAGAAGAAAAATGAGGTATGGTTTGTTCCTCTCTTTCCCTTCTCCAAGTACTGCTTTCGTGCACTACCAACGGAAAAGTAATCAAAAGATTTCCTTGTCTTCATTCTTCTTGCCAATAGCGCAACATAACTTACTGCTACCCCTTTTGTCGTCAGACCCGTATCTTCTAGTCTTGCATTTTATTTTTAGACAGGAAGAAGCCAGATGAAGAACAAGGGCTTTGGCCAACAAGAAAACAACGTTTAAAAAAGTCAAAGTGGCAAGCAAACAAGAAGTTACGTCGTTTTTTCTCTTACTTTTTTATTGTGGCTAGTCACTGAGAATGCTGCACAAGAAGAATTTATCTCAAAGTCACGCTTCATGCCCAGAACTCATTATTGAAGCTATTGAGGATGGGACTAAAAGAGAAATTAGTTTGCTTCATTTCTAGCATCTTCTACAAGAATACATTCCCTTAATAGAGGTATTCGGATTTAAGCTTGTAGCGTGAAAACCCTTCTAGATTTGCCTTCTAGGCAACAAAACACATGTTAAAGTATAAGCCAGAAGATCAAGCT
>JAHZNI010003457.1:0-18528 GCA_027744415.1 Seira ritae | reverse complement strand
CTAAAAGTTTCGTTCATAGCTTTAGGAATAGACAGATTTGAAGAAAGCACTTCGTCGTGACGGAGGCCAGAGGCTGACTATGTTTTCATGACTATTATGATTCAACTTAAATCAGATCTGATGTGTTTTAGTTGTTTCCCTCTGTCTTGTTTGCTCCCCTCTTTATTTCCCCGTAGGTGGTTGGAGGCAGCAAGAGAAAACAATGTGCGTGTCTTTCAGCTTGTTCTTCCAGTAGTTCCAGTGCAGTGGTAAGTATCATCGCCACACCACAACTACAACCCTGCCGCATCTAATGTTGTCGCATAACACCACCACCATGCATGCAGTGCAGGGACTAGCTTGTTCGCTTGTTCTTCTCTCACTTACTCTCGCACAAATAATATATCTATTCTGCTGTTTCAGTTTCAGTCACCAACAGATCTGGTGAAACCAAATTACAAATATATGTATTCAATATTTGACGTTTGTATGATCGCTTCCAGTTTTCTCAGGCCAAAGTGAGACTGTGATCGTGAGGCAGGGATAAGGACTCCTTGGTAATCGTAATTATTAGGCTGCTTTCAAGGTTTAGAACTCAAGAAGTTTAGAAACGCTTTTAAATCTCGTCTTTTTTTGGTTGAGATGAGCTGATAAACCTCGTGTTATGCTATGGGTTTGCTGGCGATCCGATCACTGATATGATTCATGGGATGAAGTTGTTTCATATACACAGGAGAAAAAAATTGAGGAGTTTTGGTTTACGTAAGAAGAGCTCTGAGCCGAGGAAAGCGAAACAATTTCTGCCACGATGCAATGGCTATGGCTGCTTCTGTTATCGTTTCTCCTGATATTATCTTGTGGGTACACAAATCTTCTTGTAAGCGATGTGAGGAAACGAGCCGCTCACAAAACAAAATTGACATTTTATTGTTCACGACACAAAAGAAAAGACGCAAAAATGAGCAATAATGATTAAGGAAAAAGGGAGATGCTGTAAAAAAAAGTACTTACAGATTTTCTCCTAAAAATTTAATCTCTTTCGTTGAAGTGTTCTTTCCCGCAGATTAAAATTTTCTAATAAAAATGGAATGCTGAGAATTTATGGATTACGAAAATGTAATCTAGGGAATAAACAGATTTGATCACGGAGAATCTATTAAGAATTAAAACTTGCGTTTGCGTCTGAATATTTTCAAATCTACTCAATAATAGCTTTACTAAAGTGGGAGTAAATAGACGCAGAAAATAGTATCGTTCCTTTCCCTTTTCTCTTCTGCCTTTAAAAAACTCTGAAGACGAGGTCCCGTTGTTGATGATGATGATATGATGCAGCGTTTTTATATCACATACAGAACAAAGTAGACGCGATGATTCGCCAATTTGCCAGTACGCGTTAGTCTATCCATGCTTTTACTCCATGACCGTTTCTTTGAGTTTGGGCACCCACTACCTGAAGCAGAGCAGTAGTATGCCTTTCAAAGAGGTAAGTAAAGAGCAAGCGGCAGGGCGCTCAAAGGTGTAAAGAACAGAATGCAATGTAATATAGCTCGTCGTGTTGGATGCATCGCATCTCTCATCCTTTTCATGAAAAGCGACACTAAATCCTCTTTTTTATATGTGTGGGTACTTAACACTGCTCCCTAAAACGAGTATTTTTTTCCTGGCGAGTGTGAGATCGAATAAAGTTTTTTGTTGTGTACACTTCATTTTAACCAGAGAGCTGTAGCTCCTTTCCTTCGCATATATATATTTTTGCTCTTGCTGGACGATTTTGTTCGGAGTGCACATCCCCCATCCGACTCTCAACGTTATTCGTTTCCCCGATTGGTTTATCGGGATGTAATAGAGTTTTTACCGTTTCGCTTTCAACTCCACGCCTTCTCAAAAACATGCGTCCTGTTAAAGTAACACCAAAAAAATCCTGCCTCTCCGTTCTCCTTTTAAATTGAATTGAGTCTGTCGAGCTAAAACCGCACTGTAAATACATATATTATACCGAACAAAACAAAAAAATTAAATGGAATAAAACACCAGAACGTTTTTATGCAAGCATGATGATTTCCATTTGAATTTTGATGAGAATGGCTCGTGTAAAAATACTGTATTAGAGAAGGATACATAGATAAACTACTTTTGAAAATTTGTCCTATTATCAGCAAATTATTTTGGAGCATCAAAGTTAAATATCCGATTAACTGCAGCTTATGTAGAAGGTACAATGCATGCAAAGAATTCTATTTTTTGGAAGCGGGCTTCGTTAATCAATGCGGCTCCTTTAGACGAATCCTTGGAGGATGATGAGCACGACCTCCTACTGTGACTTTGAAAAAATGAATGGATCTCTGAATTGTTAATAAAGTAACAATAAGCTCTTCATCTGCTTAGCAAAAAACCTCTATTATACCTTACCTTTCGCCACGTATTTATTTTACCTTGACCAAATTAATTAGAGCATAATCAGACTATGGCACACCGTTCCTCCCTCTGTGGTAGCAAGTTTTTATTTTCATTGAAAGGATCGATTTAATTACCGACATCAAAAGGATGGAGAATCGAGTGATTTCAATCTTGATACAAATGTAAAGTGAAAGAGGAAATCGATAGACTCTATGAGATCCATTGAAAAAATCTACCGCGTGTTACGGACCATATGCATTGCTATTGCTACGTGTTACGTGTCCACTCAAATTGGGGAAAAATATTTAGCGTTTTTTTCTTGTTTTATCTGCGAACCGACCAGACTGGAAAACTCTCTATTCCTTTCAATGAATAGAGCTCTCCTTCTCAATGAATAGAAGTCTAAGGAAGCTTTTTTTAATCCACATGCATATGTGCTCCTTCCTTTCATTCCAAATTTTGTGTTCCTCCACAATAGCGGACTGGACCTCAGAGAAAAATCAACCTAGTTCGCAGCTCCATTTCCAATTGAAATTTTGTAAAAAGAAGTATACACTCTGATTCCCCCATGATATCAATTTCTTTTTTGCTGGAAACTTTATTCATGTGAAACCATCGCGAAATAATCCTGGGTGCATGTAAAGCTCTGCAATTTAACTAAACGAGCTATTTATTTCTTCCACTCACTAAAGAATACACTAAAATCTTTCAGTTCTCCTATACTTCGGGTTAGGTAAATACCTATCTGTCTGCCTGCCTATTCCGAAATAAAGTTAAAATCAATAAAACAAAGTTTTCAAATGTAAAGAATAGTTTTCTCTTCAATGCCCCTAAGAATACACAACTTACTTTTTTTCACGGGTGATGATACCCATCTACAAATTTCTTTCTGTATGTATGTAGTTTCCTTTACCAAAAAAGGAAATAAAAAATTGAAATACACAATGAATATGCATGTACATGAACATATTTAGACTGAATGTAGATAATATGTACATGTTTTGTTAGAGGCATAAGATGAGATGCGCACACTGCTACCCGTATCTCTTTCTATCTTAATCTTGCTTCTTTAAATAGGGGCAATATATTCAACAAACTTTTTTTTGCTCAATCAGAATGTGAATTTGACTGGAAATCTAAAGAAAAGAAGTTTTCTTCAGCTTAGACTAATTTCACAAGGAATCTATTTTCTCTTCTTTGACTGAAACTTTTTCCCCACTACTCCTCCATTCCAGACTTTTTTTTTATCTCCATTGAACATGCCACTCGATCAATTTTCTCTCATTTATTCAATATCCCTTTCCTTTCTCATTTTATTTCCCTCAACTGAGGGAGGAAAGCTTTTTACCATTATACCTCTAAACTTTTTTCTCCTTCCATTCTTGTTTGTATTTTCTTCGTGTAGATCTCTAAACTACGTCCATTTGATCCGTCTGCAGTTCCTGGTCCAGCGAGCTGATGATGAGATGACCAAAGGAATAACTTTTCTTTCTACTCGCTCGCAGATACATAGATACATGTAAAGGTGTATGCATGTAGATTTAGGTGGGTGTCTCATGCTCACGGAAGACCTTTGACTTGAGAGTCTAATTGCAAGCCAAAGCAGCACGCAAAGCAAAGCCAAACATCTGCCAGCAATAGTGATGATGTGACGAGAAGAGCACAATGATTCAATGATCCTTCCATTTCCTAGCTATAAGTTTTTATTAGTGTTGATGAAATAACTCAATGAGTTGGTGAAACCTGTGAATATGCATTACGAATAGTGTGAAAAAGCTCAAGGTATTTTACTCCGAAAAGTATCTTTCTATCGACCAAGAGCAGACCACCAGCATTTCTCCCCGCTAGGTAAAACATCTCAAAATCGATTTAGGTATGAAGAGGATGCCAGAATTTTCATTGCTCCCTGTGAATGCATGCATTACCTTGTTACTTTTCGTGTACGCCAGTCATTTTACCAATCATGAGAAGTGCTTTTTCATCTTTCTCTCTCAGCTCACTGGTCATCATCATGATCATGAAATGTAGAAATGGACATCAAGATATTCGCCGGTCTAATTTTTCCCCGGATAATGGATGGTTCCAAACAGAGGATGAACTTTGAGGGATATATTTTCTCTGATCATCGTCATCGTGATCACGAATAGCATGGCTTTATTGGGAAAGAATCATAGCTCATGGCTCACCATGCAACCTCCACATTATTATGCCATTATCAATCAAACAGGTACGCTAATGCTTTATTCTTTTTAGATATGCTTTCTACATTTCAGCATCATCTCCTGATTTCCCGTGTCTTCTTTCACCATCATCCGAAAGGCAAAAATTTCATATGGACTATGGACAGCTCATATTACCATTTCAGAATCACCGAAATGCTCAGATAAAACGAAGTCGTAGCCATTTTCTTTGATTGCTAAACTTATCCAGAATATTTCCATATTTTTAATGTAATGCATAGCTGCGGGCGAGCGGGGTTCAACACATCCTCCTCTACAAAAAAATGTGTATGGCCATGATGATTGGCTTTTTTGGGAGTGGTCCATCTCCATAACGAGGGGCAGTATTGTCATGCCATGCTCAACATCATCATGTCAGGAAATAACATTCTTTTAATTAATTGGGCGCTATATTTCCATCCAGATGAAAGGAGAGTATCATTCACACAAAATTAACATTTAACAAAAGAACAAAATGTCTTCAAGCCTTTTTTCCTCCTTTCATCCAACTTTATTTTATGACGAAAATTAAGCTTTTTCAATGGTCTCATTGTTGTTTCTCATCCTTCTCCTTTCTTCTGAAAGAGATCACTTGTGAAAAAGATAATGAAGGAATGAAGCATGCCACTCAACCATACAATTTTTCTTCCTAAAGCTAAGCCACGCTGGCTCATCTCATCTTCTCCATATCCATCGAGCTTTCCTTTTAATGGACTATAGTCTTGCCAACGGCAATCATTTTTTTCGTGAAAGTAATAATCATCATGATTCTTATCTATTTGATGACGAGCGGAAGCCAAGTAGTGATGAGTGCTTTTTAGTTGGGGGCAATCTAATCTTCTCCGTAATAATATGGACCAATGAGGCTCGGGTTTTCTTGCGATTTTTTCCTCTTTCATTCCACTTTATCTCAATGCATTTCCTCATCATAGGTACATTTCAAAATGCATGCAATGCCTACCTACTTTTAAAATTAAAATTTAGTTCCCATTTAATGATCGATGCAAAATTGAATCAACGCGCGTCACATTTACTCGCTTGTGAGGACTCTCAAAATATAAAACAACAAAAAGTAAAATGATTGGATCCTTAATTGAGCTTTAGGAATTTATATCAACTCTAATTGTAAGAGAAAACTTTTAATCCAGGAAGCCGTACCTTGCACCTTCTACCTGGGAGTGATGTGATGATTAGTGCAAAAGTCCAAGCATCTCATTTAAAAAATCAAGCATTGTTTTCATCCCTTATGTTCCTCCTCATGAAGATTAGTAATAATGATGTGTAACATGATAGCCTCTGATTCTGGCGTGGACATGGCACGGCTCTTTCCTCGACTAGCAAACTAAGCCATGTAGTATCCATTATTCACCTTTTTTGAGTTCATTATGCTCATTCACTAACTCAGTGGTAGTCATCAAGTAGCAAAGAATGAAACGTGTGCGTGCTCTTTCTCCACTTCACTTTTTTCGACATATGTGCCACAATAATATTTCATCGAGAGGCTGATCTTGATCTGCGTATAAGCACTCACTCACTCTTTCATTCATTCATTTTTTCCTCCCTCCGTCGCTTCCTTAAAGGATGATTACAATCATCATCATAACATCATCACAACTCTAACTCTTTCCTACTAGCCACACGCACGCATGCTACTCTTGAAAGTACATAAAGGGTTGCCTAGCCTGCTTGCATCCATGTTCCAGACAAGCGTATTTACACCGCAAATGCAATGTAACAAGTCAAGAGCCTCCCCCTTTAAAAAATTATGAAATTAAAACAAAAAAACTCTCAGGATAATAAAAATATGCTTTTTAAACTGCCTATTTAACAAAATGTTCTCGTGTATGATGATGATCTTATGTGACCATACTCAACAAGAAGTCAAAACATGAGTTATCTAGTTATTTTAATGTGGCCATAAAACCATCATATTTTATGGGGATGGGAAGCTACATACTTACCTGAAAAGAATCTCCAGTTTTCCTCATTGATCCATAAAATTGAGAATTTGACAACGGCCAGAGAACATTTGGCTGATCCATTAAATAAGTGGAAGTTGGGACGATTCCAATGATTGATCATGCTCATCCTCATCTGGTCTGTTCTATTCTCTTTGGACCAGACCAGGATCATTATGCTTCCCTGAATGCATAATAATTATAAGTAATAGTCGCTCTTTTAGTTAACTCGCAAACAATAGAGGAATAGAAATCAATCTTGCAGCAGCGCTTCAAGTAGGAAAACAATAGAAGCAAAACATTTTACTCTCACAAAAGACATCACATCATCATGGTCATAGCAAGCCATTATATGAGCCTCTCTGTGTGATGATCAAGTTACACACCCATTTTCTTCCATGAATGAATCATCCCAGATAATACTTCCATTATTGCTTCCTACTCCTACTGCTTGCTCCTTCATGTCTTGCTGCTGGTTTACAGTTTCCATGAAAATTGCTATTTTCTTTGAATCAAGTAAGTAATTACTTCGTGGATTTTTTGGAAGTCTAGAAAAGAATAGTAGCCCCTTAAAGCCTACGCTAAGTTATGTTTATTATGAACTTAGGTAGATTTATACATAAGATGTACTCAAAGGGCAATCTAAGATTTAATTTCCATCAGCTCGTTGATGAGATAAGCGACGATATTTGCGTGAGATCATATTTTCCTCAAGATCATCATCATTATCATGATGATTAATATTAACACATGTTTACTACTCGTTACAATGTCGAACATGATCGCGATCGTGATTACATTATGATTACATTACGGTTTGTTTAATAAACCGCCTCGACTTCTGAACAATCTTGTCTCTTTTTGCGGTGGGGCTTGGCTTCTTTTGCAGAGTGGCTATATCATAGTAGAACTACCTATTATACATGCATCATTATCAACAACTGAGGAGAAAACTTCGCTTTGCATTACGGAAAAGTCGTCTGGAAAATCGACTTTCCGCTTAGTTCCCCTTTTACTGGGCTTAAAGGTAGTATAGTGTAGAGATCTTCATCAAAAATCAAATCCTTTTTTCAAAGAAGCTCTCTTTCTCTCTCTCCCTCTTTCTTTCTCTCCCTCTTTTCCAGAATAATAATGAGTTTGACACAATATGCAAGAAAAAGGGCTGATGCTGTGGTTTGCTTCTTTCAAGGATGGCGATGACGATGACGACGGTGGGGCATGGCTTCCAAACTTTTCCCATTATCAGTTTACCAACAACATCCCTTCACATTTCTCTACTCTTCGTTGCTCCTTCCCATCCCTCTCGACTAAAGACTGGGAGTGATTGGAAGACACAGAGTGCATATTAATAAGATTATGATCCACTCTATTACCTGAAGACACATCATCATATTAATTTCAGCATCTCATTTATCTTCTGCCACGAAATATTAGATTTAGTAGAAATCAGCTTTTCCTTGCCCTATCGCATTCCTTGTTATATATAAGATGAAAATTTCATTCTGAAATTTGGAACGTAGCCCACTTGAAAATTATTTTGTTACCTCTGATTAAGCTCGTATTACATGGAGTCTCTATTTAAAGTCATTAATGAGCGCTATTTCAGTCAACTCCATTATGTTTTGCGATTACTTCAAAACATGAATCCTGACATTCCAAACGATTCAATTAAACTTGTGTTCGATACTTGACAAGGAAGTAACAAAATACAACTGACGTCATGCCTTCCACCAGTCTTAACTTATTTTCCCAGAGAAGAGGTCCCCACCAGCTTGTGAATGTACCTAATCCACGCTGTATTTAAAGTAAATAACTCAATTTGAAGTAGATGACGATGACGACGTGATGATGTGATGCAAACGCCTCATATAGCCTCCTCATTGAGGAAATAATAATAATGATTACGCAATATAAAATATGTAGTAACAAACTTTTAATCATCTCATTTTTTTATTGTATGAAAATCCATGCAGTTGATTACTGTTTTATGCGATTTACTCATTTTTTCCCTAGATTAGCAACAATGACAAAAAATAAAGCTAACATTCATTGCCCATAAGTACCATTGTGATTGTGATTCATGGCTGTAAAAACGTTTTTTTTATATTAATGCCAACAAAAGGTTTTCAATGAGAGGATTTTAATAAAAGATGAAACGAGAGGAATAGAGGGGGAGACAGGAGTTGTGTAGAGTAGTAGTAGTAGAGGAGAAGAATTATGTCTTTTGTCCGATCTCTCTTGCTCTTGCTTGCTCCTCTTTTTAATCTTTATAAATAAGTATTTTGCCAATAATAGATTATACGATTTATATTATTAGACCGCTTTTCACCCCTAATCTCCCCGTTAGTTTTGCTTACATTAAGGCCCCATTATACATAATGCACAATAAAATGATTATGTGAAAATTGGTAGGTATCTTGTAATACAACACGCTCAGATTTTTATTTTCAAATCTCTTCTCCGTACATATATAATCCTTCAAATGCTCAAAATGTTTGAACTGTCGCAAGCGAGCTAGAGCAAGCAACACAAGTGGAAGTGTATTGTATGAATTGCATTGGGTATTTTATTCAAAAAAAGAGAAATGCTTGTTTCTATTTCTAAGCTTGTTTTTCTCGTGCAATCATTAAAGTGGAAAATAGGCTTCCTAAGTTGGTTTACTTTTCAAATGGAAAAGTATGTAATAGTAATAGTAAATCATGTTGTTCAACTCCATTCCCCATGAATCTCCGATGAGGAGAACGTGTAATTCAACACAAACAGAATTTCTGGATAATTTGAATGAATAAATAAAAATAGCTATTATTGTAATTCATTGTTTGACAGCGTAAGAAGGTAAGAAAAGATCAAGAAGATCTTTTCTACTTGCATATGTCATGCCCCTTGTAATTTTTTTCCTGTTGGTTTCCTATTACAGCTTTTACCGCGTGCGACAATCATTCATCTCCCGGGTTTTTTTTCAGATGATCTTATTGAGTTCGAGTGTGTGGCCTGGTCTGCTTGGAGTACGACGATTTTCAAAGTGTAACATGAGCTTATAAGCTGGAGTAGTGTAACCTTTTCATTTTTCACCATTTCCTCATAGAAAAGCTACAGGTAAATAGATTGGAGGAGTGGGTGCATAAAAAGATACATTTTTCTGAAGAGGTTTTTTTGGCTTTGGTGTTGGTGGGCTCGCTTTGTCACAAAATTAAATGACAAGAGTGTTCTCTAAAGTTCCGTAATTACCCTTAATTTCATGTTTGGGTTCAGTCCCACAAAAATCGAGCACAATCAAGTTTTGTTTCTTCATTGCCACCGTCTCGTTTAGACTCGTTGTGGGCGAGATAATTAAGGGAACAAGAAGCTCTACTTCGCATACAAAATATGAGAATGGATTGAAACATCTAACAGAAACATACATTACCAACGCTTTAGTAGGCGATAACGATGGAAAATTTAGCAAGAGATGAGGAGGCAAATGCCTATGTAACTTGATACGATTAGGTTAAGCGAACAATTTTGCTGGTGTGTGCAAATGGCTTAAATTCGCAAGAAAAAAACATTAAAAATTGCAACTTTTCCAGGCGAACTATAACCAGGATTTTATCAAATGCAAAAAAAATCGAGGAAAAAGAACAATCTCAGATTTCGCAGGTTTAAAAATGATAGGAAAATACGGATAAGTTTACTTTTCATGTGTAAATTGAAAACGATAGAAAAAAGTGATTACAGGAAATTTCCTGCCACTCAAGTAAACCAATGTTAATAGAAGCATGTGTAGCAGTAAGCAGTAGAATATTTATCGAAAGCACAATCTCATATTACAACACTCCTTGATTCATACACTGAATATGATTTGAAGGAATTTTCGTGTTTATTTGGGAGTGTTGACAAACCACAGAATTAAAGGGAAACCAGAAAATCATTTTATGAAAAGAAACTCAGCAACCGCCTCCGTTGCGGACCACCTCAAGTTTCTCCATGTATTTAATTTTCAAGAAACACAGCAGACTCAAAAGGATGTTTTAATGTCCGGGTGTCAAGATTCCCTTTTAATAGAGAAAAGGTTTTTTTCTTTCAATTTTTTTACCTCTAACAATAACCTAAAATGCACTAATGACAAAGAAATAAAAACGTGCTGATGAGGTGTTCATGGTTTCCCACTCATTTTTATTTGTTCATTTTGTTGCAGGAAATGTGTAAGGTAAGTTATGTTAGATGAATGAGCTCCTCATACAATCTTTTTTCGTCATCACATCACATCACACCTTTTCTCTGTTCCGTTGTTTAAACGTGTTAAAAATATTTGTTTTTGAGAGAAATTCTGAAACGATTTACACAAGTACTTCTTACCTAATGGATCTGATTCCATGGTTTTGATAATGATAGAACAAGGACAAAAGTTTGCCTAACAATTTTTCTAGTGATCCTTCGAAGGTGTGAATGTTTCCATAAAAAGTTCTTCTCGTATGTACGTTTCTTCTTCATAAGAATACATACAATTTTTATAACTCGTAATCCCATCCAGATCCAGGTATGGGTTCGTAGTTCATAGGTTATGCATTTTTGCTGTAGCATTCAAGTTTAAGCACTTACACACACAAAGCAAAACCCTTAAGAATCTAAAAATGTTTTAAGATTCATATCGATGAGATGAATCATACCGTAAAAATTAAATCTGTAAAATCTCACCTCTAAATGGGTAGTACAAACAAAGAGAATGATAGAAAAACAATTGGAAACATTCCTTGTTTGTCGCAGAATTCATCAGTTTTTTTTCTTTGGGACACTTCATTTTCATTTCACGTTGGAATGGTGGCGAAGCATAATGATCTCAAAAACTGTCCCATTGGAATTCCTTTGAAATACCAGAAAATGTCAGGAGCCTACTTAAAGACTGGAGTAGAGTCGGTCAAAACGAATACCTAGGTTCACATGTTAAAGGACGACTTAGAAGCCTCTTTTAGTGATAGCGATCGATCACTGTGATCAGCGCCTTGTCACGAGCTCACCGCCATTTAAGGATTGACGATTGAGCTGACGATCGACCGCATACGTCCATTGAAAAAAACTAAGAAGCCTAAAAGCATTTCATCTTTATCTTTTGGGCAAACGGATAAGACGAAAATCGTATTAATTACGCATTCAAGAAGAAAAACAAATAAATTGAAAGCATTCTCAACAAGCATTTGTTTACATAATTAAACCAGATTACTTACATTGAATTGTGTTTAGACTTGAGACGATACAAATCATTGCAATCAATGCTGCCGACAATGATGTTTTGTGAACATTTGGTAAACCCTACTCATCCCACCAAAGGCTCATCACATCACATCATCCTCAGTCAGAACTAGAACTTTCCGAAAGAAAAGGGAAAAGCTTAGGTTTGTACTTGCATGAATATTTTTTTTTTGGCAAAATACAAATCAAAATGCGTACCCAAATTTAAGGCATATGCATACCTATGATAGGAACTGAAAAACCACTCAACTTTGAAAAAAAATAACTTTAGAGGAGGTCTCTCGCTGTGAGGATAATAGCTGCTTAGAATTTTTCAACACAAATATCATTTACCTGACAAAAGCCTTGTTTTACATTCTAAAACCTTCCTCCATACAAACTCACAATTCCAATCCAATGGCATCCAACTTTTTTCCCTATCAGTATCACATAATCAATTTTGTCGGGTTCAGTGAGTACAAAGTAGAAAAGCTGCTTCACTACAAAGCGGATCATCTTCAAAAGTAGATTGTTTCTTTTAATGCCTTTCACCATCTTTAAATCCTAAAAAATGTTTTTTGAAGTTGACGTAAAAAATTAGTAAAATAATGAGCGCTGATGTGAACAAACTTCGGTGGCCACAAACCGATGGTATCATGCAACCGTTTTTTAAAGAAAATCTCTGAATATTGTTTGAAAAAAAAAAAGATTTTGAATGAGCTTGGAAACTTGTTACGTAATACTTTTTTTTAATAATATGGAGCTGAGATGAGCACTTTCCTTCTCAGAATACACATGTTTATGAAAAGGATTTTATATGTTTTTGGGGCAAGGTGATAGTGAAAGTTCCTTCACTTCTCACCAACACGTTCCAAACGAATGGAAAACTTCCACGATGAAATTTGAATGTGGAAATACGATTTCATCGTTGAACAAACAAAAACAATATGTTTGGATATGCAAATTTAAAACGATGACATGTGCCCGTTATTGTGTAAAGTATTGCCGCTCTGTTTCGATCCTGTCTCCTTGACTTCTCCTCTCCAGACATTTTTTATTCCCTGACACGAGCTTGTTTCTCCCTCATTCTACCCTTTGGTTGGAACTGGAAGACAATATTATGTTATTTTTCCGCCTCAAGTCTCGCCAGAGTGTTGGAAAGATGATCGTTGCCACCGTCATGACGTGAAATTACATTTTCAAGAAGTTGATCCAACCAAACGAACAATTTTTTCCAAAAAGAAATTTTCCCAGAAAAAGGAGCTGCGGCAGGACTGAATATAATAAATCCCTCATTTTTGAATCCCAAAAGACGAACATTTACATCATGACAGTGGCAATTTTTTTCAACGCAATTCTCATATTTCCTATCATCATGTTAGCATACTATTATTGCATAGGTGTGTGGAACGGTGAGACAATGATTAAATTACTTACCTACATTGATGCAGCGCCACCAGCTGACGTGCTGCAGACTGGAGAATCTCTACAAATCATCCTGCCCTTTGCACCTGTCATCTCGTAGAAAAGCTAACGCGAAAATACATGCATATGTTTTCACAGAAAGTGATCGTTATTCATTCACTGAAAAATTGGAGAGACTGTTGTTCACTTTTCACGAACGTGATCTCGTCTTTTTCCATCAATCATTAGTTTCGTAAGAATCAATATTATGAATACGAGATGATTTCCTTTTTCCATTGTAAAGAGCAATTTACTTTGAGTGCAATTCCCTTTATTTTTCAATGATTGCTCCTGAAAAAAAGAGGCTGGAAGTTGGAAGAGCAGGAGCAGCAATATCTGAAATGAGTAGAGAGAATAGTATACACTTGCTTAACAATGCTCAGGAAATAAAAAATTAAACACCTCTCCTATTTACTATGCGTTTGACTATGAACATGAGTAAGTGTGAAAAATAAGCAACACTTTTATTCTACACTCGTTCATTCGTTCATAATGATTATGCACAACTGGAATGGAAGTTGTGTCATCGTCATCGCTTTTTACAGATAAAAAAGTGCAAAATGATCATCATCAGTGCAGTGTGTGTCGACACCATCATAAAGAGAGTGAATGAATCTCTCTGAAATTCTGCGTTTTTTTAATCTTGAGAGAATGTCTGTCACCAACAAAAACATAAATGCATAATTACGAAAATGAGTCTTCCCTGGAGAGGAAAACTGTACACATTGAAAAGAAGCACTTCAAAATAGGTAGCTACAAAAGTTTAAAGGGGAAAGCAAACTTCAAACGGGTCATTGTTATTGTCTCGCTCAACATTTAATTTATAAAGTGACACCGGAATAAAAAAAAGTATGAAATTGCGTGCACATTTTGTCATTCCAATCTTGATCAACATCACATAATTACTTACAGGAGTTATGTATTAAATTGTTTGAATTAGACGAAAAACAAACTCTTTTTTAGTGACCACCAGAGAGGATGGGTGAAGAGGAGGAGGAGGAGGAATGGAAATAATGAACATCTGCTTGATTGATAATGATATGTTTTTGTGATGGAGCACACAAAACGCAACTCAATCATTTATATTTAGGTATGAAATAAAATTCACCAACAGAAAATTACGCTGAACGGAGCCGGAGTAGTGTTTAAAATTACTGAATGCTTATCTCTCTATCTATGAACTCCATTTTACATCTTTTTTTATTCATTTGCCATTGAATAAGTAACAGGATGAAAAGAAGGTTGCTCAGTGTTCAATAGATAGCTCATCTTTTGAATCAAATGGAAAAAAACTAAAATGAAAATGGATTGAAAATCGTAATCATTGCAAAATTCCAATCATGATGGGTTCCTACAGCTCACTCTTAGCTAAAACGAATGATCTAGGTGGCAAAAGAGGAGAACGAGGGTGTCAATAGTTTTTGAAAGAAAATTTCTTTATGCCTTCGAGAGAATCCTTTGGAAAGTGAAAAACCGATTTCCCTTTTTTTGGAAGAAGTGATAGAAAAATCGGTTTGAAAGGGTATATTTTTTATAGCAGGATTCTAAACCGTTCGAAAATGAGAGCGTTACATTTGTATGCTTTCATCGCTGCCAGCATATAAATATATGAACGCCAGCTAGGGAACGCATTCAAATAAAATACATACAAGAGCGAGAATGGTTTTTTAAAATCTGTTTTGTTCCTGACATTATTCTGAATAAAGAAAATATGAGAGAATGAAAAATATCATTGGTGTCATCACCATTGTCATTGTCGTCATCATCATAATAATCTTTTCCAATTTCCAACGGCATCAAAGTCTTCCCAGCAGTGGAACGAAAAGGAGTGAAAAAGACTTGAATGGAGCTGCAGCTGGGATAAGGTACATCGGAGGAAAGTTAGCTTAAAAATCGTTTGAAGGGAGCGAGGTATAAAACTGGCGCAAAGTAGTATAAGGCTTAAACTTGTACGGATTTTAATATTTCTTGCTCACAAAACACTTTCTTTTAGAAAAGCTTGAGCATCATCCACCAGTAGAAATCATAATAAACGCTCAGATTTACCGAGACAGATTTTCCAATGCCACTTTTTTTGGAGAGAGAAAAAAGGCGCTTAGGAAAAGCATAGAAATTTTTCCATCACGAGAATCCAATATTTATCAAGTATGCTCATTCTTTTTTATAGGAAGAGGGTACACTTAAGTATCATCATCTTCTCTCCACTTGGAATTACTTTTTCTCCTCTCCAAGATCGTCGTCGCAGTTTTCCCAAGCCCGGCAAAAATAGTGTCAGAGAGAAAAGGGAAATGGTTTGATGTTGAGAGGATGGTGGTGCGAACAAAAAAAGGAAAGAAATGGAACATGGCAGCAAATATTGTAGATCTTACAGAGAAAGCGACTTCAATCGAAGTCTAATTTTGGTGAAAGTGTGGGCTTTTGTACTCCCTTTTCATTGCTCGATAGCTTTTGGCAGTTGGAGAATAGGGAAAAGAGAGTTCGTTTTTACTTTGATCACCCAAAAGGAATATGGATTTTTAAGAGGGTCCTCACTCCGATTTCTTTCCCTACAAAATGTTTAAGGAAAATATTTTCCGACTTTTACTTAGCCCTTTTGACATTATTTCCTTCTCTCTCGAAACTGCGTAATAAGTTAAGTGATTTTTAAAATCATTAAAACTGAAACGAAAACTACTTTCCTATTTAAAGAGGAATAAACCATATTTTCCCATGATATACATAGGATTCAACGACATTAATCCACTAGAATATGTGTATAAATGCAATGCCTCTTTTCGAACGCTTGAGGACCCTTACTTTCGAGTAAATGAGAATACTTAAGTACATAGTGTGTATCAATATGATAGCACTACATTCGCAACTTTTTTGTACTTGCTTTAGTGGTGGGTCACACGAGTAAAAAAACGCTTCACTCAAGTGCCACCGATGGAGTGGGAGAAGTGCCTAAGAACCACACCGAACAAAAACATTCTTTCATCAGTTCCAAAAATAATCAGTGTAATGAGCTAGGACTCTCTTTTAGCTTAGCTCAGCAAGAAAGGGGAAAATGGATATAGTAGAGTGTTTTAGTAATTGAAAAGAGCTCATTCAATTCGAATAAAAAAGATTCTTGCTTTGGGCCTCTCTACATCAACTCAATTTTCGCATGATGAAACTATTTCACAGGGTACTTAAGCGTATGACTAGACTCACATTCAAACGTGAACGAGTGATTTTGAAGAAAGGGAAAATGGAAACGTTCAAATTGGAGAATGTAACAAATAAAAATGTTTTCCATGTGGGACTGACTGAGGCTAATTGTGGGATGATTGTAGGGAATAATGAGCAGAGAAACAAAAACAGCTTGTAATACATGCTTCAACAGAATACTGCTGTTTTAATTGACTTGAATTGAATGATGGGAAAGTCATTTGAGAGGAATCATTTTTAGAAAAACACATATACCCTCTATTCAGGTTTCATGCACTTATTGGAAGAGAAATAGAAATAGGAAAGCCATCGACAGAAAGTAAAGAAGTACCTTGTCTCATTTCACCTTCTAATATTGCGATGTTTTTGGTCAATTTACAGAGTCAGTCGTTCTAAAATGTGAACTAGAGGAAAGTTTTCGAAAGGTTTCCCCATTTCCTGTTTCCCACTCATCTTTCTTATTTCAAAGTTTCAGATGGCGCCTCATTCGTTCCCATCGAAAACCAAGAGGAATGAATGCATAAGGAAGGAATGAAAATTTTTCATGCGAAGGAAAATTTTAATCCTTCTGCGACAATTTTACGTCAAGTGGTCGTATTATTTTCTTCCAAGGAGGTAATATCAAGCTTCAATGAAGGTATGAAAAGGGAAAGCTAAGAGATTGCAATTTGGTTTGATACTTGCTACAAATAGGTGATTTCAACTCTTAACAATACTTTCTTAATTAGGAGTTGGTTCACATATGAGTATGCATGCAAATCGGCGGTTGTGACCTCATGCCTAAAAATGTTAGAGTATTAATCAATATTGGATCTATTGTTAAAAGTTACTAATCCTAAGAAAGTGCCGAATGGATTTACAGAAATTATAATAGATGACGAGGCCAATCCTAGGGCTGACAGAAGCTCAACTTGTTTCAACGTTTTCGGATGAATCGGTTTCCCAACCTTTTCAACGTCCTCTCACTCTCAAATGAAATATTCAAGTCCGTTAAATGCAAATCCATCATGACGTAAGCCCTCGCTGAGCATTTATCTGAAGAGCGACGACCAGGAAGAGATCATTATAAAATCATAAACTGATAATCCTATAATAATCCGAGGGTTAAAAGCAAATTGTTTTGTATTGCAAAGAATGTAATATGTATACAGTTTTATCAAAGCTTTTTGGGGATTCAGGAGAGCCCTCCGACTTTTAAATAAAAATGCAGTAATTTTTAAAGAGCCATCAATTCGTCTAGGCTCTGACGATATGACTGTGGCTATGGTGAAAGAAGATGGGCATTGAAAAAAAGGGCGTACTACTGTGTCAGTAAAAAGTAAGCGAGTGTAAGTACTTGTACTAGGTATATTCATAAGGGAACAAAACTTTTATTTATTTATTTGTGATTTCGAGTAGATTGAGGAATAAACGTGAGCGCATTAATGCCTCCAATACATCTTCATTTTATACGAAGTGCTTTTGCACACTTTTATTTCCTCGAGTTTTGGTCGGTCGGTACTGAGCGATCCACGAGGTAATAATCGAGAAACGCGTAAAAAAGAAATCAGAAAGTTGGGAAGGCACTGGGGAAATATTAGTGTAAATGCAGGGAAATATAATGATTACACAGCCAAATGTTACTTTAAGGCATGAATGATGTAAAACTGGGCGAATAGAGAGAAGAAACGATGGAGTTGCTTTTTCCCAACTACACATATGGTAAACACACGCATGAGAGCAGTGATTTAAGATTATTAGGCTTGTCTCCTAAAAATAAAGTTGGTTTTTTACAGTGGATCTTTCTACTGCTACACCCTACACACCATCACCATTGCCACCAGTATAGTACAGCAGGAAAAGTAGAAAATGTGAAATGTTGTTGAATTGAACTTGCAATATTAGCACAAAGAGGACCCCTGGATAAAAGGAATAAAGGAGAGAGGACGAAGCTAAAGAGGGTTTAACGTATCCAAACTAATCAAAAAATTGATCTTGATGGTTTGGTGTGGTACTCGTGGTCGTGGTATGGTGCCACTACATAAGCGGGTATTAAAAGGCGATGATGGAGATTATGTTTTTTTTTCAAGGGGAAAATATGGGTGATAGTGATGAATCTCTTCTGTTTCACTTTTCGT